>JAQZBX010002718.1:10052-69936 GCA_029593785.1 Cabassous unicinctus
AAATGATAGAAGAAAGAATAAGTGATACAGAAGACAGAAGAGCTGAAATTGAAGAGAAAGAGAAGAACAGAGAGAGAAAAAAATGGAAAAATTTTGAGCAGGGGCTTATGGAGTTGAATAACAACATAATGCAAAACAACACATGTGTCATGGGAGGTCCAGAAGGAGAAGAGAAGGGAAAAGTGGCAGAAAGAGTATTTGAGGAAATAATGGTTGGAAATTTCCCAACTCTCATGAAAGAAATGAACTTATGTCCAAGAAGCGCAGTGTACCCGTCAGAATAAATGCAAACAGATCTACTCCAAGTAGTATTACTTAGAATGTCAAAAGTCAAAGATAAAGAGAAAATTCTGAAAGCAGCAAGGGAGAAGCAAACCATCACATACAAGGGACACCCAGTAAGACTTAATGTGGATTTCTGATCAGAAATCATGGAGGCAAGAAGACAGTGGTATGATACAAATAGGATACCGAAAGAGAAAATTTGCCAGCCAAGAATATGAAGATGAGTTGCCCATGGCAACTGATGCTTCCAGGTTCATGTTTCTTGGGAGACTGGAGCTCCTTGACTTTGCCATTTGTGAATTTGGTCTTTGTCCCAAAAGCTGACAACACAGATTGTTCCTCTGCCTTCCCTCCTGTGCTGATGCTGGAGGGCCCAGCAAAGGAGGAGGAGGGAGCAGACCAGAAAGAATGTGAAAGTAGAGGCTATGACCCCTCCTCAATTGCAGGTCCCAATGCTCAGACCTGAGCCAAAGGGAGAGGGGAAACTTTGAAATTGATGAAATGTAATTTGTAATTTGTAATTTTATAGTACAAATCATAAATGTGCATTTTTCACAAAGTAAACACACCCCTGTGATTAACACCCAAATCAAGAAATACTATATTACCAGGACCCTAGGAGCCATCCTTTGCCCCTATTACTGCTACCCCTGGCTCGAGGGAAAACATTAGATTTATCTTTTTTAGATTCATTTTTTCAACAGGAGGGATTCATTTTGGCCGTTTATAAAAGACTATAAAAATTAAAAAAAAAAAAAAAAACATTTTCTTTCACTCAACACTGGATTTATAAGATCCATCCATGATGTTGTGTATTGTAGTTTGTTTATTCTGATTGCTATATGAACATACCATAATTTATGTACTCATTCTTCTCTTTATGGACAATTTAGTTGTTTCCAGTTTGGCTACTATGAACATTGTTGTAATGTTGTTTTTTTATCTCATTTATTGAGGTATATCACTCATATATAAATATACATAAACAATAAGTGTATAGTAATAGTTGTGAACTTACAAAACAAACATATATAACATCATACAGGGCTCTCATACCTCATCCTACCACCAATACTTTGCATAGTTGTAAAACATTTTTAACTAGTGATTAAAGAGCATCCTCAAAATATTACTACTAACCAAAGTATGTTACATTTGGTATATTTTTCTACCAACCCACCCTATTATTATTATTTTTATATCATTTATATGTGAACATACATAAAAAATAAGTGTATAGTAAAAGTTGTGAATTTACAAAGCAAACATACATATCATCATACAGGGGTCCCAAATATCAACCCACCACCAACACCTGGCATTGTTGTGAGACATTTGTTACAAATTATGAAAGAATATTGTCAAAATCTTACTACTAACTAAAGTCCTTATATTTCATTTGGTGTTTTTTCCCCCAACCTACCCTATTACTATTTTTTAAATATATTTTTATGATAGAAAGTTGTAAACTTACAAAACAATAATGCACATGTGCAGAATTCCCATACAACACCCCTCTATCAACACCACACCGTGGTGGAACATTTGTTACAGATTATAACATAATATCATCAGATTATTACCAGGTCCATAGCATACATTTGGCACACTTTTTCCATACTCCCCCATTATCAACACAGTACTTCTTTGGCAGAGATGCATGCCATAGGTCCATAGGTCACTCCAGTTGTATTTTTCCCCATGCTTTTCCACATTCCCACCACCCTGCAATAGTGATGTACATCTGCTCTAGCTCACAAAGCACACTCTTGCATCTGTACCATCAACCACAATTCTCATCCACCTCTGGGTTTACTGTGTTATTCAGTCCCTGTATTATTCTCTAGCTTTCTGTCAATTGGCATTTACATCCTAGACTACCCTTTTCAGCCACATTCCCATTTATAAACCAGCTGTTACTCACTATAATGTGTTACCATCAACTCTATACATTTCCACATTTTTACAGTAAAGTTAACTAAAACTTCTGCATCCATTAAACACCAGTAGTCCATCTCAGTCCTCCCCTCATCTCCTTTAAGAATCCATCACCTACCACCGGGTCTTGAAGATATTTTCCTACATTTTCTTCTAGAAGCTTTATGGTTATTGCTTTTATATTTAGGTTTTTGTTCCATTTTGAGTTAATTTGTGTATAAAGTGTGAGACAGGGGACCTCTTTCCTTCTTTTGACTATGGATATATCCAGTTCTTCCAGCACCATTTGTTGAATGGAGTGTGCTGCCTGAGTTGGGTGGGTTTGGCAGGCTTGTCAAAAATCACTTGACCCTAGACGTGAGGGTCTGTTTCTGAACCATCAATTCTGTTCCATTGGTCTATGTGTCTGTCTTTATGCCAGTACCATGCTGTTTTTACCACTGTAGCTAGGTAATATGATTTAAAGTCCAGAAGTGAGTGTCCTCCAACTTCACTTTTCCTTTTTAAGATGCTTCTGGCTATTCAGGACCCTTTACCCTTCCAAATAAATTTGATAATTGTGCTTTCCATTTATATAAAAAATGTTGGTGGAATTTTAATCGAGATTGCATTGAATCTGTATATCAATTTGAGTGGAATTAACATCTTAATGATATTTAGTCTTCCAATCTGTGAGCATGGAATGTTCTTCCAATTATTTAGGTCTTTTTTTATTTCTTTTAACAATGAGTTGTAGTTTACTGAATATAAGTTCTTTCCATCGTTGGTTAAGCTTATTCCTAAATATTTGGGTTTTATCTGTCATATTTTATTTTCACCACTCTTTTGACTTTTAGTTACTTTTACTGATAATCTTCATTTCTAGACTCTCTTCCAAGTCTCTCTCTCTCCTGTCTTTTCTTTTCAGCCTGTAGCACAGCCTTTGTCTCTTGGTTACAAACTCTCTCAGTTTCTGTTTTTCTGTTAATATTCTAAACTCACCCTCATTTTTGAAAGACAGTCTTGCCGGATATAAGATTCTTGAATGGAAGAGTTTCTCTTGCAGTATCTTAAATATATCATACCACTGTCTCCTTGCCTCCATGGTTTCTGATGAGAAATTAGCACTTAATCTTATTGGGTATCCCTTATATGCTATGCATTGCTTTTCTCTTGCTGCTCTCAGAATTGTCTTTGGCATTGGACATTCTGATTAGTATGTGTTTCAGAGTTGGTCTACTTGGATTTATTTGGATGGGAGTACATTGTGCTTCTTGGACAGGGATATCCATGTCCTTCAATAGGGTTGGGAAATTTTGTACTATTATTTCTTCAAATATTCCTTTGGCCCCTTTTCCCTTATCTTCTCCTCTGGGACACATATGACACATATGTTTGTGTGTCTCTTGCTGTTGTTTAGTTCCCTGAGATCTTGTTCAAGTTTTTCCATTCTTTTCTCCAACTGTTCTTTTGTATGTTCACTTTCAGAGGCCATTTCTTCAAGCTCACCAATCCTTTATTCTGCCTCCTCAAATCTACTATTATATGATTCCAGTATATTTTTTATTTCATTTATTGTGACTTTCATTCCCATAAGATCTTCTATTTTTCTATGTATGCTTTCAAATTCTTCTTTGTGCTCATCCAATGTCTTCTTAATATCCTTAATCTCTTTAGCCATCTCATTGAATTTATCAAGGAGATTTGTTTGAACATCTATGATTAGTTGTCTCAACTCCTTTATGTCATCTGGAAGCTTATCTTTTTCCTTTAACTGGGCCACATCTTCCTGTTTCTTGGTGTGGATTGTAATTTTGTGTTGGTGCCTTGGCATCTGGCTTACTAGATGTATTTATTCTGGGTGCAGTTTCTCTACTTAGTTTAGGGCTTTCTTGCCCTTTCTCCCTTGCTGGTTGTGTAGTAGGAGCCAAAGATGTAGTTGGTGCTGTAAGCTGTGGAGGTTCAAGCTGCCCTCATTTTCCCAGGGACTGATGAAGCTTCTCCCACCTTTCTCCTTTGCCAGGGGTAGGGACAGAGCCTCAGCCATGTGTAATAATCCAAGTCTTGCAGGCCTAGACTTTAGTTGCCCAGAGAGACTGATGAAGTTTCAAGCCCCTTTCTCCCTGCCTGGGGCGAAGATGGAGTTGCAGGTATGGGAAGCAATCTATGCCGTGCAGGTCCAAAATGACTGCAGTTGCCCCAGTAGACTTCTGACTATTCAGTCTGTGCCTGCTGAATGTACCTGCAGTTATCTGGATAGGCTGGTGCAGGGCCCACCAGCTTCCTCCCTGCTACAGGTGGGGCTAAAGCCTAGGCTAGGGCTGCAGGCCCATCTGGGTGAAAGAAGCAGGTCCCTACCAGCTTCTGGAGGCAGAGTCAAAATGGAGGCTACTGGCCTCTTTCTGACTTGGACAAGTTCAAACTTAGCTGTTCTTAGGGTTATACTTTAGCAGCCGAACTTACTAATCAGAAGCTGAAATCAGCGGCCAACCGCTTCTTCCTCCCCCATTTTGGGGAAATGGAGCTTCCAATTCCAGCCACAGAATAGCTCCTGAGGTGGCCTGTGCCGCCAGAGTAGGATGATCACCGGCCTCCGCGGTGTGGCCTGTATTTTCCCAGAGAGGCTGGCCTAGGTCCCCCCAGCTTCCTCCCTGCCGGAGGTGGGACAGGAACTTATGCTAGAGCTGCACTCTGATCTGGATGGAAAGAAGCTTGTCCCTACCAGCACTGTGATTTTCAGTCCATTCAGCTTCCCCTCATGCCAGGGACAGAGTTAAAATGGCAGCTACCAGCCTCTTTCTGACTTGGACAGGTTCAAAGTTTAGCTGTTCTTAAGATTATACTTTAGCCCACCGAATTTACTGATCAGTAGCTGAAGTTGGTGCCCAACTGTCTTCTCCTCCCCCATTTTTGGGAAGTGGAGCTTCCAATTCCAGCTGCGGAAAATCTCCCGAGGCGGCTTGTGCCTCCAGTGGAGGATGGGCACCGGCCTCTGGGGCATGGAGTGCTCTACTTACGAATCTTCTCTGCAGGTGGGTAGTCTCCTCCTTCCATTCTTTCAAGGATCTTGCAGGATGCTCTTCTGGTCTCCTGGAGTCCCCAAACAGGTGCTTTAGTTAGCTCTGGGTGATTACTAACTGCCCTGTAGGATGAGCTGACTCTAGGAGCTCCTTATTCTGCCACCACCATCTTGCTGGTTGTTTTCTCTGTAATGATTTTTTTTATGAACATCTGCATGAATTTCTAAGTGCAGTTTCTGAGTCATTAGAATGTGTAAATTTAGCTTTAGGATGTTTTGCCAAGCAGCTTTCCAAAGTACTAATTTACACTTACACTCATAGTGTATAAGAGTTCCAGTTGCTCCAAACCCTTGCCAACATTTGCTGATTTTCATCTTCTTTCATTTTAACCATTCTGTTAAGTGTGTGGTGCTATCTCATTGTAGTTTTATTTTCATTTCTCTAATGATTAATGAGGCTGAGCACCTTTTTGTGTTTATGGGCCACTTAGAAAACCTCTTTATGAAGTACGTGTTCAAGTTTTTTGCCCATTTTTCTAATGTTATCTGCCTTTTTTTTATTATTAGTTTATAGTTCTTTATATTTCTTGGTATACACTCTGTCAGATGATACTGAAGATTTGATTTACACTGGGCTGGACAGAAAACAGTTTAGAGAAATTGTTTAGAAGTAGGAAAGGGCAACCCAACAGAACATATCTGAAGGCAATAATAGAAAGAACAATAAAACTATTTCCTGGAATTGGGGTTGATGATGATTAATTTGAGAATCTTGGGAAAATAATGAAAATATGAGGAAGGTCAAATTATTATTTTTTCAACCATCAAAAGGAACTTCTCTGATATGTGATAACTTTCTAGGCCTTGCTGCATCTTGTTACACTTTGTCTCCTCCACATAAATTTGTGTTTCACTTGAGAGAGGCTCTGTCATCTCTCTCTCCTTTTCATTATTTGGTCTGAACTATCTCACTGTCACTCTTATAAGTGCCCACCCTGTCTCCCATTACATTCAACAACCTTTCCATTTCTATATTCTTCTCCCTTCTCTAATTTTTAGTTGGCCTCATTCATTTCATCTTTTTCTGGCCAGTCTCTGGTCATTAATCTACTAGAATTTAACTAATATAAATAAACATATATTTGCCTGATAAAGTTAACCCTAATCTAAATAATTTGAAAACGGTCTATTTAATTTTAGCATATGAATTTTAATAGAATTTAACCAAATAAATACATATCCATGTTTCTCAGTTTATAAAAAACAGTAAATCTAGACATAAAATAACAATTGTGTGGATTACAGCCTTAAAAATTCTGTTCTGTGCAGAACTCTCTAACATATGGCTACAATTCCCATTAGAATTTCTGTGTCCATAACCACCTTCATGAAGGTATTTAGCGATTATTTTAACATAGATTTTTATTTGTCTAATACTTTCTGAAGAAGAAAATCCAAAGACAAGAGGAGTTGATTTTTCACATTAGTCCAGCAGTTCTCAACCCTAGCTGTGTGTTAGAAACCCTTGGGGAGTGCCAAAAAATCGGTATTAGCTTGGCTGTGCCTCAGCTCAGTCAGAATCTATAAGATGGGGCCCAGGCATCATCAGTAAATCTTAGAGGCTACCCAGAGAATTCTAACACATAGCCATAGCTGAGAACAGCTGAGGCTTTGGCCAACAATACAAAGAAAAAGTGGCAATGTTGAAAAGTTAACCATCAATACTGCATTTAAGTTTGTAACTTGACAGCCTCAGAGGCGGGTGAGAGTCCTCTCTTTGGCCCACTTCTGGATTTCTGCTTTTCCAAACATGAGATAAAAGATCAGACCAAACATGTTGACAACAGCAGACAGGAGAAAGACATTTCTCCATCCAGACTCAGAATCCTAGAGACAAAAAACACGGAATAATTATCAGTCTCACAAACTCCTCCCCGGCTCACTCTGGAAATCCTCCACTTTGTGTACTGCAAGGTCTATCACAGAGAGTAAGGAAACAACATGCCACGACCACTTAACATCTTCAGTCATCAAAGAAGGCTTTATGAAGCAGTTGGAAACCAAGTGAGTCTAAAACACGGCTCTGGGTTCTGGATTTTTTCTCTAAATCAGAATAAATTAACTTACTGTAATGTTTTTCTGGATATTTGGATCTCAATATCCCTGAAAATATTGTGCGCTGTGTGTTAACTTGTGTCTGCCAAAAAGATATGAAGTCCTAACCCTCAACACCTGTGAATGTTACCTTATTTGTAAATAGGGTCTCTGCAGATGGAATTAAGATAAATTCCTACTGGATTAAGGAGGGCCCTAAATCCATTGACTGGTATCCTTGGAAACAGAAAGAGATTTGGCAACAGAGAGAGAGAGAGACTCAGAGGTAGATATTGGAGTGATGTCGCTACAAGCCAAGGAGCACCAAGGATTGCCGGCAATTGCCAAGAGCTAGAAAGAGGTGAAGAAGGATTCTTCCCTGGAGCCTTCAGAGGGAACATGGTCCTGCGACATTATGATTTGGGCCTTCTAGACTCCAGAATCATGAAAGAATAAATTTCTGTTCTTTTAAGCCACCCAATTTGTGATAGTCTGCTAGGGCAGCCCTAGAAATCTAAAACATTGTATTACTCATTTAAAATTCTACCTATCACAGCACCTTTTAAGATCCCTTGCTTGCATTCCCTCTGATTTTTATTTTTGGGGGCTGCTGATATCAATCACAACAACCCTGTAGATAGACATCCCAATACAGCATGAGTTCTATTTGGTCTCCTTGTGTGATCCTGCTCACAAGTACTGGTAAGTCATAGCTTACTTCCAGTATTATAGTTACTGTGGATTCCTAGCAATTGGTAAAAAATTAACCCAGAAACTAAATTACATCGAGATCTATTAAAACAAAACAAAAGGTTTCTCTGTACGTTGACCCTTGTCAGTTCGTCCATCCCAGCCTAGTTCTGCCTTTTCATCTTCCCCACAGCCCGCACTTGGGTACACTGAACGAGCCTACTCGGGGTGTCTCATGCATTCTCTTTTCTCTTTAAACTGCCCTTGGGACACTCTGGTTTTTTTTAGATTTTTTTTCAAGTTGGAATTAATTTGAGCAGATTCTTCATGATCCTCCCCTTCCTCCTCTATCTTCATCTCTGACCGCTCCTCTTGTAGCAACTAAGAACTGTTCCATGCTATTGTATCTCTAAGAAGTCGTGCATGCTGCCCCATTGCCGGAACTGCTCATTTTCACCAATCTATTCATTTTTGGAAATCCATCTTCTATTTTCTTTCCTCTGGGAAATCTGACCTACCATGGGCTGATTTAGAGTCCCCTGTGAGGACAGCAATTGTGTCAGCATCCACGCTTGTTTTCCCCACCAGACCAGGGGCGCAACCAAGTGTCACCAGTGTCCAAATAATACCTGCCACCTGTAGATGTTCAATAAATGGGCCAACCTGACTGATAAGGAATCCAGTGGCAGTGGAAGAGATGATTCCTGCGATGAGGCCAAATCCCCTGGAGATCCCCATGAGGAAACTTGCATATCTGTGGGGAGAGGACTTTATATAGAAGCAGAGAGGCCTATGGCTTCTGTGGTAACTCCGCTTTAATGAAGCTCAACTCTAATGGCAGTCATTTTCCTAACGCAATTCGTCCTTTCCCTGAGGACAGTCAGGGCCATGTCTGTTTGCCAACCCTGAAATGGCCTGTCACTGAGTCAACCACCAGGGGACAATTCAGACCCCCACCTGGTTGCTCAGCACGGGAAGCAGCTTGTGCCATGGGTAGGACACGGATTCTGGGTCCAAATCCTGGCTCTGCTGCTTAGGCGAGCACTTTCCCTCCTCATGCCGCAGTCTTCTCCCCTACAAAATGGGGCCCCTGCTTCATGTGGTGAAGATAAAATGTGCTAAGATAGGACACACCCGTAGGACAGGGTTTGACTCAGGGCAGGTGCACACATACGTGGTAGCTAATATCATCAACACCCTGGAAGCTTGTCCAATGCACGCGGGGGCTCGGGGGCTCCCCCAGAACACACAGTCCAATATCTGGTGAGGAGGCTTGGGAAGCTTGCTATCCAAATGATTACTAGCCAAGATTAAGAACTGGTATTCTAAAACTGCCCTAGGTTATGACCACATAGAGACACCTCCACCTATTCATCACTGTCACCATTTAACACACAACAAGAGGAAAGAGTTGCAAGCAGAAGGCTGAGGGTTAATGCCTCTGCGAGGACCTGGAGGAGGAGAAAAACAGGTAGAGCTGTTACCTGGGGGCGACATCTAAGGTGTTGATGATAAATCCTGAGTCACACAGGTTGCTGGTCCCAGGAATAAGTATCAGCAAAATAACGGTTGTTAAGTAACTGGAAGTCACAAAGGGCAGCGCCACAGCACACAGCGACGGAAGGAGGAGCCCTGGGTAGTGAGGACATGGCGTCAGAACCCTCTCAGACCACGCGTGGAAAAGGGGGTTGGTTAACCGAGCCCACAGGCCTAGCCTTACCTAGGGATGAAAAGAGTTTTCGCACAGTGATTAATCTGAGAAGATTCCTGGACAGAAGGAAATCTGCCAGCTGACCTCCGAGGATCGTACAGCTTGAAGCAGCAATAAAAGGCAGGGAGGACAGAACCCCACTCTGAAGGAAGGAAAATTACACAGTGAGGAATTACAGAGGTGCACATAGCACCAAAACTGGCCAGTTACACAGACCCACCGTTTAGCCTGCCAGCTGACATTCGGAGTTGTTTTAAGGAAGCTAGCTTCTTTTTCCACCCTAGAAAAAGCACTGTCTCAGGTGCTCAAGTGAAGCACTGCTTCACACTGGTCCCCAGGAAAAAAGCAGTATGAATTTCTCAGGGAAGCTGAAGAATCAGTGGGCGTGGTGGTTAGCATGGTGGTTGAGAACACGGGCACTGGAGCGGTTCTACCTTGGCAGCTGTGTAGCTCAGGGCAAGTCACCTCACTGTGATGCACCCCCATTTCCACCCTGCGCAGTGGGAGCCACTACAGGGCCCCACTCAAGGTCATTGTGAAGGCTAAACGAGTGTTTATGTGCAGAGAGAGCAGTGGCCGGCATGTAGTAGGCAGCAGAGAACTCTTTCTCCTTATTGCCTTACACTCACCTCTTTGATGTTGACATGGAGCACAGAATTGATGTACGTCGGGAGGTATGTTATGATTATAGTGCATAACCAGAAATGGCTGAAAAAACCCATGAAAATGGCCCAGAGTGGTAGGCATCTCACCATAGCCTTTATGGGGACAGATCGTCGAGGAGAACTGGACTGAAAGGAAATACCTAATCAACACACATATGAGAGCAGGCCAGAGGACATCTCTCCCAGGAGCCCCAGACCCTGCCCCGTGATCTCTGTGTGGTCCCCAGGTGGAGGGTGCACTGTACCTGTTGAGCCAGTGAAGACACAATGTGTTCCTTCTCTCTGACACTTATGCATGGGTGATGTACAGGGTCATCATAGATGACCGTGAACCACAGGAGACAGCAGACACAGCCAATGCTGCCTGGGAAGCAGGGACCCTCAGTCAGTTTTCAGATGGATTTGTGCCCTGGCAAGACGGTGTTTCCTCTGAAGTGGCATGTATCACCACCCCCTGCCCCTGCCACACAGGTCAATTCATGGCTATCCCACCAGAAGGACCTACGTTTTTCCCACTTCTTCCTTTCAATTCTTGAACAAACCTCCTTTTACCATTAAAGCGTTCCAGATACCACCTCTCAAATACAGTCTTCATTTGTCAATGTCAGAACCCTCTAGATATAGCATGAGCATAAACATAGCAATCCATAGCTGATTCGCTATTCTAAAAATGCCATCGATTATACTGTTGTGTCTTTAGCAAGGATTTCTTCTTAATATGCACATTATTGTCTTGTGTTGGAAGATCTCAATAGTAAGGACTGAAGCAGAAATGTAGTCAAATACATTTGAAATAACATGCCATGAAATCAGTGTGGCAAGGGAAAATTTCAAACACACTTGCAAGAGACAGTTTTGTTTTTATCCAGACTACATATTGATTATGGATTCATCCCCAAAATATTACCCAACAGTACCTGGCTAAAAAATGTGGACCAAAATGACCAAGATTAGCATTATTAATGAGAAAGTCACGAAAGCCTGAATCCTATTTCAAAATGCCATTTGGCTATAACAACAAAATAATCAATAGAAACTCGTCCCATCACTAGGTTTTGTCATTTGATGGAGAATTTATGTTAAAAGACTCTGGGGACTGATGTTCTTTAATTAATGGATTCATCCATTCTTTTTTTTTTTAATTAAACTAAGAGTCAGGCATTATGATGGCACCAAAGTGATAGGAACATTATCAAATGGATTTCTTGCATCAAGCATTTCAGTCTAGTGTGTGAAATTGTGTGGGTGTGGGTGGGGTGGTGGATAAATAATTACATGCCAACATAGCCTAGTGAAAGCATAGCAGCAAGGAGCATAGAGGACAGAACACCTGAATCCGATGGGATAAGTACTAGAGAGCCTCGTGGGGAAGGGACATTTGAACTGAACAGGTAGAGAATAAGTTTAAGGGCATCTTGGACAAAAACAATAGCTATAACTAAATATGAAGACACATTGAAGGTGTGCTTCACCAACTTTTATAAACCACATACAGCGACCAGACCAGGCATTTCCGACGTGGTGGTAAAGGTTCTGCAGAAGAGGCTTGGACAGAAGGGTAAGGCTGCATTCCCACTGCCTCGGATGTCAGAACCACGTATACGGGCGCCTCCTCTGCCTGTGTGTGTGACCAGAGCCACCAGGACAGTGTGGAGCCAAGTCATGTGGTCTGGGCTAAGAAAGCTATTGGTCCTCCACATCCTTCATCGTCTTCCGTTGAACAAAGGACACTTTCTCTTACAGGGAGAATACGGGTGACGCAGCCCACAAAACAAATGCCTGGGACATGGAAGCATTAGGACTTGAGAGACGGTGACTCACCAAAGATGTAGAAGATAAAAGGCCAGCCCAAGGCCTGGCAGATCAGGCCGCCCACACAGAGGATGATGAAGGACCCGAAGGCTGCCCCTGAGGAGGAGAGAGAAAACACCAGAGGTTGAGACTGAGTGGGCTCCCCGGACGGTGTCCACACGGTGAGGTGGCAAAGGCAGAATTACTGAGTGATGACAGTCTTTCTCCCACTTACAAACCTGCTCCCCAAAGGCATATGAAGCAGTCAGAATTAATAAATCAGAGTGATCTCCCGGGGAGGAGCCTCCCTGGCACTGAGGGATTACTACCAAGCACCAGCTGGTGATATAACTGGCAAAAGACCTTGAATAAAAGGGGGAAAAGGTAAAGACAAATGAGTTTATATGGCTAAGAGACTTCAAAGTGAGTTGGAAGGACATCAGAGAGGTAACGCTTATGCATGTCTCAGCAGAATCTCATAGACAGCCAAAGTAGAAGCTACCCCAAATAGTGGGGCTCCTGAGGGCTCCAGAGACACCCAGGTCCTGCGGTCATGGCAGATAGCTCCAGAGTTTGGTGCCTTGCCAGTGGGCCCTACTTTAGAGTTTGTGCTCCTGAGAATGACAGAGTTGGACTCAATTATGCCTTCCCTGTACATGGCTCATCTGTCTCTTGTATTTAAACTACACTTGGTGCTGGAGTTCGTAGGTGTACGTACAGAGACTCAAGTCTTTGGGCTGTCCATGTGCCAGCTAGGCCCTGAGCCTCAGCAGAGTTACAACACCTACTCTCCAGTTCATTGGACTCACCCAGGACAACTAACAAGGAGGTGAGGATAGACAACAACCATCACAAGGAACAGAGAGAGTCTACAACTGCAAGCAAGAGAGGCCCATCTATCAGCCATATGGGATCGAACTCCCCTCTCAATTAGAGGTGGAGTGGGCATCACCATCCCAGAATCCTCAGGATTGGGGAATAAAATATGGACTAAAGTAGACGTACTGGTATTCTACTATAGAGTTATTGTGATTCTAGCATTGGAAGAAATTATATCATTGATGTGGAGACAGTGGCCAGTGGAGGTGCTGAAGTTAAGGGGAGGGAAAAAGAGGTGCAATATGGGGGCATTTTCAGGACTTGGAATTGTCCTGGATGACATTGCAGTGACAGATACAGGCCATTATATATCCTGCCATAACCTACAGAATTGAGTAGGAGAGTGTAAATTACAATGTAAACTATAATCCAAGCTTAGTGGCAATGCTCCAAAATGTGTCCATCAATCTCAATGAATGTACCACACCAATGAAAGAAGTTGTTAATGTGGGGGAAAGTGGGAGGTCTGGGGAGTGGAGCATATGAGAATTCTTTATATTTTTTAATGCAACATCTTATGTGATCTAAGTATCTTTTAAAAATAAATTAAAAATATACTTTAAAAAATCATAGTGATGTGCTCTCTGACTCTTCAAAGCCTCCTCAGCACCCACGTGACCAAATCCAAACCCCCTAGTTTGTCACAGACACTCTCTGCGGTCATAGCCCAGCAGGATATCCTTATGATAAGCCTTATATTCATGCCAAGTGAAATATGAGGCTGGGGACAGGAAAGGAAAGACTTAGGAAAATTATTAAGATTCAGTCCCTGTCCTCAAGGAGATTTCAGTCTAGTTGGAGGGATAAGTGTGAAACAAATTCACTTTTACAAACATAAAACAATGTAGACCTTGGATTTTGAGCATATTTTACAGAGCTCACTAGTAAGAACTGCATTTTACATGGCAACACAACATATACACAAATATCCTTGTATACACACACACACCTCAAACAAGTTTCATAAAACACTACTTATCCTTACCATGTGCAATGTACTCCAAAATTTTCTCTTCTAATCTATTTCATTTTTTTCATACTGATTTTACCCACTAAATTAATTCTATGACCCACGGATAGGTCCCAATTTGCAACTTGAAAAAAATGGCTATAGAATATAAATATGATAATTAAATTACTGTGTGCTATGGAGGCATATATGAGAAAATCAATGCCAATCATAAAATTTATAAATTGTTTATATGAGCTAAGCAGTAGGATGGATGGAATTTAGACAATAGGAACTAGGGACAAAGGATCTTCCAGCAAAATGGGCCAATGAAAGTAGAGCCAGAGGGAAGTTACGTGCTGGTGGGGTGGGGGTGGGCAGCATACGTTTGATGCCACTGCAGTATTGCTTGCAGAGCATGTGGGGTGGAAAAGCAGGTTGGGGCCACATAGCACAGAATATCCTTATATCCATGCAATAAGGAGGCCAATCTTTATTCTGCAATTGTGGAGAACACAGTGAAGATTCTTGAGCATGTGAGCAAAAACACCCATCTGTGCTTTAAGAAGGCAACTTGTTGTTGTTGTTTTAATCAGTTTTATTGAAATGCGTTCATAAACCCTACAATCCATCCAAAGTGTACAGTCAATGGCATTTGGTATAATCACAGGGTTGTGCCTTCCTCACTTCAATCAAGAGTGTTTTCATTTCTCCAAAAGTAATAATAATAATAAACAACAACAAAACTCTACTCCTTAGAAGTCACCATGCAATCTCTCTATCCTTCCTCTGCCGTACATAACTTCTAATCTATTTTTGCCTAATTTATTTGTATTTCTATTTTGTACAGATGGAGTCAAACAATATGTAGTACCTTTTGTCTAGTTTCTTTCAGTTAGCATATTTCCTTTTTCTTCTTTACCATTGATGGAAGATTATTAATATATTACTATACAACTATCCATAGTTTGCTTTGGTTGTGTTTTTGCCCAAATATCACCCTGATACTGGTATCTTGTAATGGTAACTTGGTTTTGGTAGGAAGGGAAGGATGTTGGAAACAAAGCTGGCTAAGGGAGACCCACTGACATTTGGAGATAGAGGAAGTGGTGACAAATGTGATGGAAGGAAACTGGCAAGCAGGAGAGTGCTGTGAGGTACACATCAGCAGGATGAGGCTGTATAGGGCATGGGAGTGAGAATCTTAACGGAAACTCAGTTCTCTTCTTCTAGCATACGCTCTCAATACTATAGGTTGGGGAAAACAGCAATGATAAAGTCGTGGCGGTCTTAGTATGAGCACATGCTATGGACTGACACTCTTGCATACTGACTGAGAAGGTGTGCTCTGGGGCCAAACTGCCTGCGCTCAAATCTCAGTCCTACCACCCACTGGCTATTTGGATTTGAGTAATTTAGTTAATCTCTGTAAAATGTGAGTGAAAAATATGCCGACATAGAGGGTTGTTGTGACAGCTCAGAACGGAAAAGAGCTCAGCATAACACGAACTCTTTAAACATCCCCTTCTGGCCGGATTTCTCTCCTTACCACTCTGAATTCTGATCGTCTTAATTCTCACTTCTCCAACTCTGCTAAAATGGAGTTTACTTGATCTTTTTCCATTTATGCAAATTCTTGACGTTCTAAACTTTTTCCTACAGTCTTTTCTGACTACCCTAACTCATAGTGCTCTTTCCTGCTGTGGAGTTTACAGCACAGATGAGTCTTTCTTATTTGTCATGTAACTAATTCATATTGTTAAGTTTTTTGGTAGCACTTTTCTCCTTCTCCTCCTAAAAAAAATCCCATCCAGAGAAGGAAAGACGTGGTAGGGTGAAGCAGAGTACAGAGCCGTGACCCGTGCCTGCATCCTTACCTGACCCGGCAATGCTGGTGAGCTTACTTCGTTCAAGCGGGGGAGCCCATTTTGCCCAAATGGTAAATTGACCTGTCCATGCCATTCCCTGAAATGAAAAACCAATGAGTCCTTTGATCTCCAGTAGAATCTGGGAATCTCTATCCCATTCAGAAGGAAAAAGTATTTGGATACCTGGGCCATGCCCTGGACTGTGCGAACCACGATAACTAAGATCACTCCGAAGTCGGCAGCCAGCGGTGTGAAGAGGGTGAGAAGGGAGGAGATCAGCAAACCAGCGCCGAGCATCTGTTTCGCTCCAAATATCCCTGCTAAATACCCACTTGGGATAAGAGTCAATATTATTCCATAGTTGATGGAACTAAAGATGATACCTTGAGTTTCTGGGCTCCATTTATAAACAGAGGCCTGGAAGAAAAAAAAAAAAGAGAAGGAAATCTCTTTGCTGAGAAGTCCATTTATACAACCCTGCTGTGTAGCCAGGACTTGCTTGAGATTGGTGGGGCTCTGCTACATAAAATACCCATTTTTGTTTTTCTCTATTTTTAACCCACTTAAATATCCTGCATTTTCCAAACCAGTGACCAATTACTCCCATAATTTGTTCCTCTCAGAGGGCAAGAAAAACAGGGGAAGTGATGAAGAAAAGAGGTAAAGAAAATTATTACATGAATGGATAATAGGAAGAAGCCATTTAGGGATGGCTCATCTGTGAAAGAGCTTCCTTTAATTATTTTTACACCTGGTAAAAGTTGGATGACATGTTGATTCATTACAAAGAATAGGGAAAACACAACTTTACTGAATTCTCACCAAAATCAGTTCTAATTTTTTTTTAAAATTAGGTTTGGGAATTACAGTCTGCCCTGGCTAAGCTGACTTCTTAAAACACGTATTACAAATAAATAAGCTCCCATTCTTCTGATGTAACTCAGTAAGTAATTTTTGGTAGCATACTAGATACATGACACCATGCTAGAAGTTGAAGTGGAGGGCCAAAGAATATAAAAGCTGAAATATTTTATCCACTTAAAATAATTACAAATCTATAAATAATACAACATGTGATTCGTGTCAGAATGAAGATTGGAGGAAGAATATAAGTAGGGACTTCAAGAACAGGGAAGTACAATTTGGGAAGTTTCCAGGAAAGAAGCAGTACTTGAACCACCTTTTGAAGAATGACTGTGACTTGTATAAAGAGAAAAAGGAAAATTCATTTTCCTCAGAGAAAACTGCAAAAGCGGACTTCCTGCATTTGGAATCATACCAAATGATGAGAAACTAACAGGGACTGTGGCTTGCCCAGAGCAAAGTATTTCCCTGGGCCATGGATAGCAGATATGACTGAGCTGGGAAGTGGGACTGGATTCTAGAAGGGCACAGCATTTCAAGGGAGGAGTTTGGAAGGGGTCCTGGATTCCTGAGCATAGGAGTGTGGGTGTGTAGACGAGATGATGGAAGAAAAGACTGGAGGCAGGGAGGTCACTAAAAATAAGCTGAGTTCAAGGTGATGAAAACATGAGTTAGGGGGCTGACACTGGAAATGTGCTATAAATGATAGATAGTTTAAAGGATAATTTTATTAAGTGGATGTAGTCATGATTCTTATACAAATATAAAAGGAACAAGTATCGAAGATTTTATTTAACTCATTGATTAATGAGGGAACCAGTAAGATGTTACAAAGGAGAATCCAAAGAACACATATATAAAGAGTAAGTAATGCTGAAATCGATTTTAAGTAGATGGCAAAACTGGCTTATTCAGTTGCGGTGGGGAGAGAGGAGAGATCAATAGATTCATTCATTTACAAGGCTATGGACAAGAATCACTGCATATCTATCAGTCATATACAATGATACTCAGTTTATGGAGTTTTAATATAGCTCAAAGACAACGAAAGAAGCAGAAGTCCATACAGAATCGGGTAACCCAAAAGAATGTGCTTAGACAATGACCAGTTTTTTTATTGAAAACATCCAGTAATCTGTTTGGTCCATTTCAGAATTTTTCACTATTTTTTTTTCTATTTTTTTCCTACAGCCCCTCCCCCCATGAAAATAATAATATCAAGGAAAATTATTTTTATCACAGATGTAAGCAATGTCCCAAGGAAAATAAACCCAGTTCTTTTGAGTTTGTCATGGAAAATGCATGCTTCTATACTAAGCAGAAACAAAATCCAAGCCTCCCTTTCAAACGGGGTTTGCCCTCTCAACCAAGAACCTTGTTTTCTGCCATGGAACTTACCCCTCTATTAAATTCCTGGATGGATGAGCTGGGGTGGTTGAGGGTATGTGCAAGAGGCCCCTCTGAGGAGGCATTGAGCAGGCTGTGCTGCTCAGTACTATTCACCATCGCAATGATTGCGATACTCAGACTCACACGCTGGGTTATCATGGTGAAGTTTGAGAAGTGCATGATGAGGGCCAGTCCATAGCGCAAGGAACAGAAACGCAGACCTGGAGAACCACACAGAAATAAGCAATGAGCATCCTGGCTGAGATCCACTGCTTCTTCCCATTTCTCCCACGGCTGAATCTGAAAGGACTTCAGATGATTTCCTGCAGTCCCATGATCTTTTTTTCACCAAAATAACCAAGATTGCAAGCTTCCTTTTCTTTTTGTCATATTTGTCATATCATCATATTTCTTTTGATGGCTTCAAGACAATGCATCTGAGACTTAAAACTAAAGAGGGCAAATGTGGGAAACAGATGATAGAGGAAAACCTAAACACAAGGCATTTATGTCTTATTGCTCCAAAATGAAATGAATGGGGAAGATGGTGGCAGAGCCAGTCACAAAGCCCATGTGTCCCAGCTGCAAGCCAGTGGTCCCATCCATGACACACATTCATTTATCACAAAGCCTGAAATCTTATACTTAGAGAACAGCCTTTAGGTTAAATTAACCACATCTCCGAGGATTCTCTTCTAAGATATCTGAGAGCTAGTACTTTAAATGAGCAATTTTTTCACTAACTCCTTAGTGTGATGTCCACTTGGAAATATTCTGGTTGCATGTCACACAGTTCTGCCTTGACATACGTTCAGTTTTGTTTTGTTTTGTTTTATTAATATGGAGAACGATTTTTACTAAGTTTGTAGGTGACGTGATACTGGAGGAGTATTCAATATATTGCAAGAGCAAAGAACTAAAAAACAAAGGCCCTCAGAGTGGAACATGGGCCAATATCGAAAGGGTTCCCATGTGAACAACAGATAAAATTTCTTATTTAGATTTGGAGAAATGGGAACAAAGAGAAACCAAGAGAGAACCCATAAAGCACTTTTTAAAAAGTACTTCTTCCATTATAATTTTAATGGCCAAATAGGCCCAGGCGTAGGATTGGCTGCCTGCAAAAGAAGTTATTTCCACATTGCTGGAGGTTTCCAAGCTCAGGGGAAACGACCAGTCACCTGGTGAGGGTTTTATGGGGGACTCATGCATGCTTTGGGGTTGACTGATCCCTTGGTTTACTTGCTGATAGATAGCTCCGTGGGACTCCCCAAGGAAGGAGCAACAGATAACTTTATAACCAGCCAGGACCGGGGGCTGCGGCTGGGCCCACTCTTGGACCGGGAGAGTCTCTACAAAGGGACCAAAGGGACGGCAGGAGGGAAGAGGCAGGCAGGGAGGGCAAGGATGTGTCAAGGACACGAAGAAAGCTTCCATTCCTTGGTAGCGAAGCCGGCTTTACCTTTCCTGGTGGAAGGCTTCTGGTCCATTTGGCTTCCCTGGGAAATGCAGCCACACTTCATGGAGGAGGTGCCCTCTGGCCTGAATCTCTTTGTCCACGGCACGTTTTTATCTACAGGGAGAACATAACCCAGGCGTGACACACGAATGATTCTGTATTAGAGTCGCCTCCTCGCAACATCTGTAAAGTCTCGGCCCATCGTTGCCGTAGGACTGACATTCTTCAATGCACTTCACTGCTGTGCATTTGGAGGACTCGATTTTTACAAGAAATGCCACTTAGAACTTGTCATCTGATTTCTCTAGCCATCTGTTTCCTTGTCTGTTCAATAAGGACAATGCTCCTTTCTGAATGGTAGAGTTAAAAATTAAATGAGACCATTCCAAGTGCTCTATAAAACCACAGAGAACCATACAAAGCTAAGGAGAACTAGGGTTTGTAGCAGCTCAGGTGATGGAACAATTAAGCTCAAGATCAGGTGGCGGGGGAGGTTCCGGAGCAGTCTGCTCTTTCTTCCCAGCCTTGTCTCCATTCCCTCCATACAATGGTACAAGGTGCCTTCTTTTAACCTGAAGAAGACAGCACTATGTAATACTTATATGTATTACATTTAAAGGTTTAAAATGTTTATTTTTGCCTTTGTTACTTACAATTTGGACACTTTATGGCACTGAAAGTTCAGATCGCCTGTAAAATCATACTAACAGGAGTTTTCCGCTACAATTATGGATAAACACAGCTATGTTGACCAGCAAAGAAAATCCATGACCACAAATATGGATGTGTTTGTTTTCTGTACACCCATCAAGCTCTCTCTTGAAAAGATACATGTGTTTCTTTTAGGATCATTCTTCAGCCTGAGAAGAGTGTCAGTTTTGCAGCCAGTCCTCACCTGAAGCATCTGTGACTGTACAAACGCATGTTACATGATTATATTTCAGCATTCAGAGCTCTGCACTCTCTCTGCACATCAATGCACAACAATATGTATCTGCAGCCTTAAAGATATTTATAATCCATGACCTCAGGGTGGAGCATCACAAGGAAAGATACACATATGAAGAATTTTGTCCAAAAATACCCACTGCCCATTCGTTACGACAGCATAATATTGGAGGCAAATTAATCTAATAATAAGAGTCAGGTGAATCAATTTCAATAGATTCTTACGATGGACTTTATTAAAATAACGTCAAAGACGTCCAATCACATTGGGGAAATGCTCACACTCTTGTGTACAAAGCAGGCTCCGTGCCTGTGTGTGTACATGCAAGCAAGAGAAATGCATTCCAGCAGTGGCTATCTCTGGATTACAGAATACGGTGGTCAGTCGGTTCTTCAGGCTTTTCCATATTTTCCACATTTCCATATTTACCAAGTCATTTTTTTATATATTTAGCTGATACTCATTTCATAACCAGAAAAATCTAAATTGTATTTAAAAGGACAACACTTAGGTTTCATCCGCTTGGTCAGGAAGTTTTCTGCATGCCAGATGTCTCAAGATTTTTTTTTTCTCATTCTTGGAAATCTTTTTTTTTTTTTTCCCCTCATATAATAAACTTTATTTTTTTTTTTTAAAGTTTTAGATTACAGAAAAGTTACATTGAAAGAATAGGGGGTTCCCATATACCTACCCCCTCCCTCTCTCACATTTTCCCCTATTAATAACATCTCACATTAGTGTGATACATTTGTTACAGTTGATGAACAAATATTGAAGAATTGCTACTAACCGTGGTCTCTGGTTTACATTACGGTTTACACGTGGCACCTTACAGTTTTATAGGTTAGAATAAGGTTTTCCCATCCAGGTTTTGAAACTGGAACTCCAATTACTGGCAAGAGGAAGCCAGTGCCAGGAAAGCTGCTGGCTGTTGCTCTGTCGTGGAAGGCTTCTAAGTCTTCCTAACATCTGGCTGATAACAGAAAGGGTATCAGGTGACCACTCTGCCCACATTCTAGCTGAAGCAATCGGGAATGCATGCCTCACTGACCTAGATGAGTTTGGACCGTTTTCTATTTGTTCCCCTTGTTATGTAAGATTTCAAGGCTTGGCTGAAGGCAACTTTTTAAACTCTGCACACAGTTACAAGTACTTACACTCCACAGAAACTTTTCCAACAACCTCTCTAATGAACTTTATAAACACTGAACTCCAGAGCTGAATGAGACTTGAAGAGATCTTGCTACAAATATTTTATTGATGAGAACACTGGTATGCAGAAAGTTCGAGAAGTTGCCTCAAGTCACACAGATTACGGGCCAGTACCAGGTCTCCTAATGCCCAGACCACTGCTTTTTTTTTAAACCTCTTAAAACTACTTCTCTTTTATTGTCATGATATTTTAGACACAATGGAGTAGCTTCCTTTTGTGGTATTCTAAATGGGAATTTATACCATATTAAATCAAATGTTCAAGAAGGAAGTTTTATGAATTACTTTCAAGTTGAGCTGTTAATTTTTATTTTTTCTTGCTTTTTATATTAGTGGAAAGGTATCACAAACCTATCACTTCAATTTTCCTTTTTGTTTTCTACCTGTTGCCATACTAGGAGAAGGGCTACTTAGCTTTTATGGTCACAAAGGCTATTTTGAATTTTGTCTCAGTAGCTAATTTCAGTTGTTAATTTCCCCAATCCCGTTCCATGAGGTAAACACAAACATCAGGCTAACATTCCAAACCATTCTAAACAGGTATCTTTCTATGACATAGTAATGGAAACTATTTTCTAAAATAATCATGGCAGCTTATGAACCTGTGGGGTCTGAGCACTGGTGTGATAGAGATGCCCGATGAGACACTGGGATCAGTCAACCCAATCATAAGCAAAAGAGAACATTGTCAGAGACCTCCCCGTTCAGCAGTGACACTTCTAAAAGAAGAGTGAACCCTAGCATCGAAGCCATAAGTGGACATAGGAAACTGAGTTGAAATTAAGTTAAAAGAAAATCGTGTATTTTAAGAATGATTTCATGATGCAGTGTAGAGTTGCATTTGAGTTAAAATCAATATTATACATAATACTGTATGTGCATAAGCAGAGGAATAGTTTTTTCCTATTCTGAGTCTAGAACTAACTATTTTGTTATCATGGCCTCTCTATTGCTCTCAGATTTCTGCTAATATTCAGCCTGTCTTGCATCATCTCTATTAGCTGAGTCTCCCAGTTTACTCAGGGTAAATGTTACATGTAGTTGAGAGAGCATGAACCTGCAGTTCAAAGGGTATCCGGTAACTGACTTGTGCTTTGCCATTCACAGTGTGAGCAAACCAAGCAGGTTTCATAGGAAAAATGGGGATACTATTATTTCACAGGAGTGTTATGAGTGAAATTAGCAAACATATGAGAAATGCCCTGCAAATTGCAAAATACTGTATACTATAGAACGTTATTGATATTAACAAAAATAATGTGATCACAGTTTTGGTCCTCTGGCCCTTACAGATCCATAAGTATTGGCCTACAGCAAATAAAATATATTTCTATAAAAGTGCTTTGATTGGTTGTTAAATTGGTTTTAAGCTCCTTCTAAAAGCGGTTTCTTCTAGTCTAGAATCCGCAAGGTGGGTGGAAAGGGGATGCATCTTGCTGCAAACATCAGAGAATTTGGGAAGAAGTAGTTCCTTCCGTGTCAGCAAAATTGAAGGCCTTTTATCACCTGCCTAAATTTCTGAGGGTTCAGTAATTCTGAGATAAAATTGATTTTTCCAGCATATCATCTATTCCATGCTCTCAATTCATTTATGAACTTGGTCACCAAAGAAAAAGAAAAAGAAAGAAAGGAAAGAAAGAAGGAAAGAAGGAAAGAAGGAAAGGCATACTTATCACCAATAGCAGGCAACCCTAAACATCAGGATTATGCAAAACCTAAGGTGCAATGGGGGCTTGTCCTGGAGGGCTCACAGCCTTTCCCTCAAGCCAGAACCCCCATCCTCCAGGCCACTATGAGGACTCCTGTGCTTTGGAATTGGGTTGGAAGACAGCATCTTCCCTGAGCCTTTTTCCCTCTGACTTCTGGCCGTAGCACTAATAGGTAACCATAACCTCGCGGGACCTCTTTTCTTGGCTGTACAAACGAGATGATCTTCAGAAACGTACATGTTTTCTTGCCTTCAATCTCATTCCCAACACCCATGCCCATGTTCTCCTTTCCTTGAGAGTCAATTTCAAGTACACACAGATATCTGTGAAACTAGTCACACTCCTCAAACCCAGAGTTTGTGGCTTCTGATCCAGGATTTTATTCCACAGCCAAAGCCCATCCAACTCATCCAAGTGGCACGGTTAATACTTACAGAGTCCCCGGAGAAGTGACCATCATCCACAAAGTCCGTTGGCACCAGTGGCCTCTCAAGCCTTATTCTAGGGTCTTGACTCAATCGGTTACCTTTCCTAGAAAGTTTCTTCTTCCTTCTGGAACCAGAGACCATTCCCAGATAGAGATCCTGAGGCCACTGTCAATGTTTTCCCTTCTGATCTCCCCTAAAACCGCGTCCCTTCAGCAGCTCTCTGCTACACTGGTAATCCTCCTCTCCACCAAAAGAAGGAAGGCACTTCCCTCCATTAAGCAGTATTTTAAGCCCTATAAGGCTAACTTGAAGAAAGAGGGAGTTTCCATCCCTTTTTCCCTTTCAAATAATTCCACAGGAGTAAATAATAAGCCACCTGGCAGTCACCGGATTTGGCCCTACATTCTCAGAGCAGACAGCCTGGGTTTGGCTTTGCCGCTTAATTTTTAACCTCATTTTCAAGTTCTCCCCATGGAGCAAGTATCTTATAGCGATGTCACCATGTGTTTCTGCTTTGACCTGTGCATACAACTATTCAACAATAGTCAGCAAGCCTTTATCCCGAGAGGAAGGTTGCATGGTGTGAAAGGAAGAGCAGCGCTGCTGGGACTGGGGAGATGGGTCAATTCTACTTTCACTTCCTACTGTTTTCTGCAACCTTGGACAGGTCACTTAGCCTCCTCAAATTGGTTTCTACTTTAGTAAAGCAAGGTTTATAATATTCAACTTATGGGGTTTGGGGACCAATTAAATGAAATCTATATGCTAACTGGTGTAGTCCTTAAGAGATGGGATGCTCCCACTAAGGGCCCTGTTAAACCAGCCAGGCTTCCCTGAGCACTTGGTGCCCATGACCTTAGAAATGCGAGCTCCAGCTACTCTATGATCTTCCCACGAGCCTGCCCTGCCCCTTCCTCCCCCACCCCCACCCCGTCCTAACCTAGTCTCTGCTTGGCCCTGACTCTTGGGATTCAGATCCTATCTGTGATTCTTCACCTTTGGACTGTGGTTACTGCTGGAGCTTCCTAGTTTGACTCCTGACCCTTTAAAACAAAGTAGAGGCCTGCCCTCTCGACTTTATCAGCTTCATGCGTCCTCAGCTGAGCTCCCCTGCCCCAGCCAGTCTCACCACACTCCCCCAAAGAGCCGCCTGCAGCAGCTCCTCACCTGCCTCCTCTGTCCTTGAATCAGCTTTCTGTTGCTGCTGTAACAAACCACCAGAAACTGAGTGGATTAAAACACCACAAATGCATCATCTCTTAGGTCTGGAGGTCAGAGTGCAAAATGCAGTTCAATGGGCCGAAATCAAGGGCCATGCTCGCCCTGCAGGCTCTAAGAGAGAATCTGTTTCCTTGCCTTTCCCAGCTTCCAGAGGCCACCTGCGTTCCCAGGCTTGTGGGCAGTAGTGGAGTGTCTTTATTTATTTATTTATTTATTTATTTAAAAAAAAATTTTTTTTAAAGACTCTTAAATTACAAAAAAATAGGGATCCCATATGCCCCACTCCCCACACCTCCCACACCTTCCTACATAAACATCCTTCATCAGTGTGGCACATTCACTGCAACTGATAAACACTTCCTGGGGCTTTGTCACTGATCATGGACCATAGTTCACATTGTAGTCTACACGCTCTCCTACACAATTCTGCATGTTATGTGATGATATAAAATGGCCTATATCTGTCGTGGCAATGTCATTCAGGATGATTCCCAAGTCCCGAAAAAAAACCCATATTTCAACTGTTTTTCCCTCTCGCTGCTCCGGAGCTTCCAGTGGTCACTGGCTCCACATCAGTGTTGTAATTTCTTCCAATGCTAGAATCACAATCTCTCTCCCTCACTATGACCCTCCTTCCTCCCTCTTTTGAGACCCTGTGACTACTTTGGGCCCACCTGGATAATCCATCCCCCCTCTCAAAAATCTTTAATTTAATCATATCTGTAAAGTCCCTTTTGCCATATAAGGAAACAAATTCATCTTTGTTGGGGGGACCCAATTCCACCTACCACAGTCCCCTTGTGAGGGACAGAGGGGTGGCAAGGAGAACAGAGGCAAAGGCTTCTTTCTTCCTTCAAATTAAAAACCCTGGTTATTGACATTGTAAAGTCATTGTGTGCTTGATCAGTCAATGAAAATAGTTAAGAGGAGGGAAAATGAGATTTTCACTGAGTCTCCCCAAGAAGGTGTGACATTTTCTAATTCACACAAAAGGCCTGGTGTGAGCTGGCAAGAGCCCTGGTAGAAAAAGAAGCCGAGCATTGAGCCCCAAAAGAGAAGAGATGATTTAATAGGGAAAGAGTGGTCAACAGTGTCCAATGCCACAGATAAGGTGAAGATTGCATTTTTCAAGCTGAATATTTCGTTTAAATAGTATAATCCTGGAGTTTGATTTTGCAGACTCCCTGGAAGGATCTTGTGTATTTTGAGAACCACTATACTTATAGCACATGACTGTTATTGGGCCTAAAATAGGGGTTCAGTAAGCGTTAGTGTGCTGAGTGAATGAATTCTTGAGTCACACTCGACACCAGGAATCAAAATGTCTATAGCCGGCCCAAGCCCTCCTCCCCTATCTCCACCATGATCTTCATATAACAAAGTGTTTTTACATCAATTCAGTGAACTATACACTCAAGAACAATCATCTGTACTTATTTATAAGCATCAAAAGTAATATAGCAGATGGGAAGCAGATGTAGCTCAAGCGATTGAGCTCCCACCTACCACATGGGAGGTCCCAGGTTCAGTTCTGGTGTCTCCTGGAGAAGATGAGTAAGACAGAGAGCTGGCGCAATGGGCAAGCACAGTGAGCTGAAGCAACAAGATGATGCAACAAGGAGACACAAAGAAGAAAGACAATGAGAGATACAACAAAGCAGGGAGCTGAGGTAGCACAAGTGTTTGAGTGCTTCTCTCCCACATGGAAGGTCCCAGGTTTGGTTCCCAGTGCCTCCTAAAGAGATGATGAGCAGACACAGAGGGCACACAGCAAATGGACACAGAGAGCAGACAATGAGGGCAAACAACAAGGGGGGGTGGGGATAAATAAAATAAATCTTAAAAAAAAAAAAAGTAATATAGCAGAAAAGATCTGAGATGTCTAAAAATTAGGGCTCTCTCGCTCTCTCGCTCTCTCGCTCTCTCGCTCTCTCGCTCTCTCGCTCTCTCGCTCTCTCGCTCTCTCGCTCTCTCGCTCTCTCGCTCTCTCGCTCTCTCGCTCTCTCGCTCTCTCGCTCTCTCGCTCTCTCGCTCTCTCTCGACATTAACAGCTGCCCCCAGTCACAGTGGTTCAAGCCTGCACTATTTTTTGAGAATTTGCTGTTTCAGATGTGGCACTTGCTTCAAAGAATACCAATTTGTTTAAGACCTGACCCGGGACTTCAGAGAGTTCCGAGTCCATTGAGCAAAACTGTACACAAAGACAACTGGGATGAAAGGTAATAAACACAATGATACAAGTGTGCACAGGGTACTAGGAGAGAGCAAACAAGCCAACCCAGGGGGGTCAGGGAAAGCTTTGGGGCAGAGGAGGGGCTGTGGCCGGTAGGAATGAGTCAGTGACGGCAGGGAAGGACTTTCCAGGCAGAGCAAAGCCCCAGAGGCTTGATGTGGGAAATTAGAATTGTTCAGCACGACTAGAGATTAAAGTACAAGGCACAGAGGGAATATGGTGAACTGACTGGAAACATGATAAGCATTAAAAAAAAAAGAAAAAATCAATTGCTTTTCCCAGTAGTAGAAATAACTAGCCAGGAATGGAAATAGAAATTTTGAATTTCCCTAGCAACAAAGCTATAAAATTTTGAGAATTTGACCAAGAAAAGTGTGATGCAAATAAAGTAAAGTAAGTGTAGCTCAGTGGTTGAGTGCCTGCTCCACATATACGAGGTCCCAGGTTCAATGCCCGGTACCGCCTAAAAAAATAAAATAAAAAATAAAGGACACAAACAAGAGCTGGCGTAAACGGAACTATATTCTATCTTCTTGGATGGGAGAACTTAATATCACAAAAATATTGATCCTTCCCAAAGTAATAAACACATTCCATGAAAATACAATTAGAAGCAGAAGGTAAAAATGGAAGCACAAACTGGAAACCGCTTCAATGCCCATCAGCTGAATACTTTACATACATAGATAATTAAGCAATAGTGAAAAAAGATGTTTGGCATCTATACCATTCGATGCTTTTGTATAATGTAATATAATTTTAAATGAGAAAAAGATAAGATGCAGAATGCCTATAAAGAGATTCCATTTTTATAAATATTTATATAAGAAAACCCTATATATGTGTATATTTTTCTGTGAAAGATGCTGTGAGCTAAGCCAGGCTGTTGACTTTGGTAATCTGATTTAGGAAAGACTGGGTAGGAATTAGTGAAGTGGTAAAAAATAAATAAATAAAATTATAAGCCTAAACATGTAAACACAAAACAAAAAGGTGACCACAAAAGGACAGCATGTATAGCTGATATTATACATCCATCATAATCCTAAACCCCTCCAAGGTCATTTTTCCAGCTAATTTCCAGGTATGACTTGAGTCTCAGAATATGCAGCTGCCCCTGCAGTTTAATACCAGGATGTGTCTGAATTCTGAACTGAATTCCTCGACCAGATCCTACTGAGCCCACAGGCCTCTCCAGCCTTCAGGTAAGGTTGTAGCTTGAACTTAATACCACCTGAGCTCCCAGAGGACTCGGCCTCCAGAATGCACTTCCATTTGCTGCACTGTACCAAAGGTTAGTCTTAATGAAATAAAAGAGAGTTTCTAGGATTTAAAGGCCCTGTATCTTCAGCGATCAGCTTACCACTTCCCAAGGTTGACACAGGAGAGAGGCAGTGGGGACATTCTGGGGTCACTGATTCTTGTCCAGGAGAGAGCTTCAGAATCACCTGGAATCACAAGCCAGGATTCTCAGGAGTGGAGCCTACGTGTGTGGATGGCAAAAGAACTTCACACACAAAAAGCTCCTACGGCTCTAGACAAATGAAGACTGCTCTTCTGGCCTGAACCTAGTGGTTTTCCACATTTGATGAACACTCAAATCATCTGGGGAGCTTTAAAAGGTCTGGGTGCCCAGGCCAGCCCCTAGAGGTCCTGATGCAATTGTTTTCAGATGTGCCCTGGGCAATGAGAAGTTCAAAACCTCCCGTATTAGTCAGCCAAAGGGGTGCTGATGCAAATTACTAGAAATCTGTTGGCCTTTATAAAAGGGTATTTATCTCGGGTAGAAGCTTACAGTTACCAGGCCATAAAGCATAAGTTACTTCCCTCACCAAAGTTTGTTGCCACATGTTGGAGCAAGATGGCTGCCGACGTCTGCAAGGGTTCAGGCTTCCTGGGTTCCTCTCTTCCCCGGGCTTGCCTCTCTCTGAGCTCAGGCTTGCTTTTCTCCACAAGGCCAGCTGTAGACTATCAGGCAAACGGCTTATCTCTTTTCCTGGGGCCTTCTCTCCTTCCTCACGACCAAGCTCTTCTGTGTGCTTACTTCCCCAGGCTCCAGCCTTAAAACTCCAACATCAAAACTCCAACTCTGTCCTTTGCCATGCCTTTCATCTGTGAGTCCACACCCACCCAGGGGCAGGGACTCAATGCCCTACTGGCGTGGCCCAATCAAAGCCCTAATCATAACTTAATCACACCCCGAGGAACAGACCAGTTTACAAACATAATCAAATATCTATTTTGGGAATTCATAAATAATGCCAAACTGCTATACCTCCCCAGGTGATTCTCGTGTCCAGCCAGGCTAACCATCGACAATCTTCATATGGAAGCTTTATTCCAGACCCCGGGGCCACACTACGCATAAGTCACCAGGAATAGAGAAGACAAAGAGGCCACAGGCTCATTTCCCAGAGAAAGCCCCTGCCTTCTTCCAGATGTAGAAACAAGCCCTGGAGACCCTCATATCCAGGGCAGACCCAGGACAGTTGTTCTATAGAAAGCTGAGTGAAGTGGCTATGAGTCTAGGCTCCCGGCCACAGTGCTCTGAAATCCATCCCGGCCACAGCGCTCTGAAAGCCATCTCTCATTCCCCTCCGTCTAGGATCACACATTGCATTTAATTGCCATGGCTCTTTAATCTCCTTTGATCTGGAACAGTTCTTCAGTCTTTCTTTATTTTTAAAGGGTACAGGCCACTTGGTTTGTAGATTGATTGAATTTTTAAACCTCACAAGAAAGTGCCTTTGGGGGCCAAAGATTTTTTAGCAGCAGAGCTCAGAGTGGGTTGGAGAAGTAGAAGCCACAGAGAAGGGTCGAGTTCTAGGGCCGGATGTTACTAGCATAGCACTGCTCCATCAGGTTTAGATCGGGGGACTTGGCAGCACATCCAGGACTCTGAAAGGTAGTGAGGAGGGTCTGGGGTGGTGGGCTTGTGGGAGGGGGGGCTGAGTGAGGATGACTAAGAGTCAGGGAAAGGTCTCAGACTATCTTTGGGTGGAATCAAGTTCTGAATTCAGATAAGTGGTCCTCAGAGGCTGGAATTGGACTCTCTGGGCTCCTTCAAGGGAAGGAGATTTGGTGGAGAAGGGTCTCCTGGAAAAGCCTAGCTTAGGATGAGCAAACCAAGCAGGTTCATTCTCCACCTTCCCCCCAGCACTCTGGCACAATGGTGGTTTGGGATTTTCCCTATTCATGTAATCACTCCATAGAGGAAATGTGTGTTTCATACCCATATTCATTTCAAACCAATTTTCCACATGTACTCCATGTTCTCAGTACTGGAACACTACCAAGTTTACATAAAAGGGGATTTTTTTATTTCCCTTGATCTTTTCACATGCAGTCTTTCTGTCTGGAATTCCTAGAACCCTATCTTCTGGTGAACTTTTACTCCTCCCTCAGAACATGGGTCAGTGGCTATAACCTCTGCAAAAGTATCCAGAATCTGCCAGGAGTTGCAAGCTTCTTTGTTCCTTCTCTCAGCCTAAACACTTTTTCCTACTTTTGTTATATCATTTAGAAGGTAGTGATATTTTTTTTTACATGTCTTGGCTTTTTTGGAAACTCTTATATGATATAAATTCTTTTCCTAATATATACTTGGGGTCTAGCCTAGAGTCTGTCGTAGTGAAGCTGTTCAATAAATGCTCATTGTGTGAATGAATAAATAAATTTAAATATGACTAAGTGGGTATAATTAGCACTGTTAGTTTGAATCATTTAAAATCATCCATATGAGCCAGATTAAGTTTACATTTCTTTAATATTGGTCAGAGAAGTAGTTATACATTATAAAGGCAAAACCATAAGGACATAAACCACCAAAATGCAAGAGTGCCATCTGTTGGTAAACAAGTAAGCAGAGATGGTGCTAAGAAACCAAGTAAAACATACTTACATTCAATAACGTGTCCCTTGTGTAGGATATATAAAATGTGAAAGGGAAATGGAAACAAAGTTGAGAGATGGTGTCATGGCATTTTCCTGTAAAACTGGAAACTACTTTCTCCTAATAATTCATGCAAAATGTAAAGATATTTTAAAATGCAAAAGAAAACAGTATAACAAGAAACATCACACTTAATGGTAAATTATTGAAAGTTTACCTTTCCTCCCCACTTCCCATATTAAGAATAAAACAAGGATGACAATTATCATCACTTATGTGCAATATTATATGGGGGTGCTAGCCAGTGTATTTTGGGGAAAAAATAAATGTTAATGGTCTAAATGTTCCAATTAAAAGGCAAAGATTGTTGGAATGGATTTTTTTTAAAAACCAAATATATGCTAGCTAGAAGAAGAATACATTAAATATAGATACAGATTGAGGGCATAAAATATATCTACCCAGCTGTGCCTAATCCTTACAACAGTTTGTTAACTACTTTAACTGGAAATTTTTAATTCTCTGTATTGGACTTAAAAGATGCCTTCTTTTGCATACCCGTGGCTTTTGAGTCACAGGGGATATTTGCCTTTCAATGGGAAGACCCAAACATGAAAACTAAAGAACAATTTACATTGACTGTTCTACCACCAGGGTTTAAGAATTCCCTCACCCTTGTTGGGAAAATCTTAGCCAAAGATTTAGGGGATTTGCAATTGCATCAAGGCATGTTATTTCAATATGTAGATGATATATTAATAGCCAGTGAAACTACAGAAGCTTCAGATGCAAATGCCACTAGAACTTTGAATTTTCTAAACTCCAGGGAATACAAGTATCTCCAAAGAAGGCTCATTTTACTAAATCCTGCATCAAATACCTAGGGTATTTGCTCTCCCAGGGTCAGAGGGTCCTCCTGCCTAGAAAGGTCAAGTCCTGGTGAATATTTCTGTCTCTAAGACAAAGAGGCAAATACAGGGGTTTTGGGGAATGGTGGGCTTCTGCCATATCTGGATCCCCAACTTTGGACTCATTGCCAAACCCTTGTATAATGCTGTGCAGGGCTCAGACAGAGAAGCCCTAGAGTGGACTGGAGAATGCAATCAGGGCTTTCACCAGGTTAAGGAAAAGCTGAGCAATGCTCCAGCTTTGGGACTTCCTGACGTACATAAACCTTTTGACCTGTTTGTACATGAAAGGCAAGGAATAGGGCTTGGTGTTCTCACACAAAATTGGGAGAGCATTGAAGGCCTGTGGCCTATTTCTCAAAGAAACTGGACTTGGTAATGCACGGTTGTCTACCTTGCCTTCAGGCCATGGCTGCTATTTGCTGCAGGAAGCTGCAAAGTTTACCTTAGGTCAGGAAGTTACAGTCCACACCTGTGTGCTGTCCCTACTCGAGCAAAAGGGGGTTACTGGCTGACTACTGGCAGGCCGGAAAACATCAGGCTATGTGGTTGGATAGCCAAACGCGCGCCTCTTAGGTTCTACGGTTCCAAACCCAGCTACGCTCTTATCAGAATCCGGTGGACCTGCTTTGCATGACTGTGTTCAGGAAATTGAGGAGGTGTTCTCCAGTCGACCAGACATGGGGGGCATCCCTTTAAAAGAACCTTACTTGGAGATGTTCATGGAAGGGAGCAGATTTATGGATCCTGGACATCGACGAGCTGGATACGCTGTGGTGATCTTAACAGAGGTACTGGAGGACAAACCCCTACCACCAGCTACTTCAGCCCAAAAGGCTGAAATTATCGCCCTGGCCCAAGCCTTGGTTATGGGACAAGGTAAGAAAGCAAATGTTTACACGGACTCTCACTGTGCTCTTTCCGTTGTACATGCCCATGGTAAAATTTGGAAGGAAAGAGGGCTTTTGACCATCAATAAGAGATTAAATACCTAGAGACTATATTAGCCTTACTAAAAGCTTTATTGCTACCCACAGAAGTTGCAGTAATGCACTGCCCCAGGCACCAAAGGTCTGACAGCTACTTAGCAAAAGGGAAAGCTAAAGCTGATTTGGCAGCAAAAAAGGCTGCCTGGACACAGTTCAAAGTTCAGGACATGAGAGAATTCACTTTTATCCCAACTTTGGACTTTTCCTCATTTACACCATCCTATGAAACAAAAGATCTAGACAGAGTTAAAGAATGGGGATTTAATGTCAAGTCAAAAGAAGGATGGCTGCAGTCAGAATCAGGCCAAGTTTTATCATAAAAAGTAGTGGAACGTGTATTATCATCTTTGTACCAAGGAACTCACTATGGAAAAGAGACCTTTGCAACATGGGTTAGAGGACATATAGTAGGACCAAAAATTCAAGCAGCAATTCATAAGATTATGGACAAATGTGTTTTATGTCATAAAAATAACCCAAAGACTAGCAGACCCCTCTGACGGCAGGGGTGCAAGCTTGAAGGTTTTCATCTGGAGAAGATTGGCAGATAGACTTTACAGTGATGCCCCGAGCACTAGAAACTTCTGCTATCTCCTGGTATTTGTTGACACATTCTCAGGGTGGGTAGAAGCCTTTCCCACCTGCACTGAAAGAGCAACTGAAGTCACAAAAGTTTTGTTCAAGGAAATAATACCTCGATTTGGGGTTCCATTCTCCATTCTTAGGGATAATGGCAGTGCCTTTGTTTCAAAAATAACTCAAGAAAATTTCACAGGCACTTGGAATTCATTGGAAGTTACATGCATCATGGAGACCTCAGTTGACTGGAAAAACTGAAAAGATGACTCACCCTTTGAAGAAAACTGCTGAGACAGGTTAGTATAGGGAAGGAGGGAAGACCTCGCCACAGCTGGGACCCGGCAGAGAACAGGGCGGTGAGACCCCGCCCCGAAACCCCCCCGAGAGAAAGCCGCTACTAAGAACAAAGCCGGAAAACCCCGTGGAGACCCTGGCCACAAGGTCCCATTTGAAACCCACCCCTCTCGGGCTCAAGAGGAAGCCCAGATAACTCCAAACAGTAAGCCCCCCGCCCCATTGGTCCCCTGAGAGCTAACGTGAGGATGGAAAGGCAGCCAATCAGAACAGCACACAGCTGGGGCCCCTCCCCAACATTAGGAAAGGGGAGGAGGGAAGAAGAGCTTTAACAAGGGCGGCCCCCAGGCCTCTTTGCCTGGAGAAAGCCCACATCCACGTCTTGGGTGTGTACAAATTCATTTCTCTTTCCTCTTGTTTCTCAATAAGCATTTTACTGGCCTAATTAAACTGGGATGTTCTTAAATTCCTTTATGTGACATAGCCAAGAACCTAGAGAACCCAGCCTGTTCTGATGACACTATTGCTAAGATATGTCAGGAAACTAACCTTACTTGGGACAAAGTGTTGCCAACTGCCCTTCTCAGAATTTGGGTTGCCCCTAGAAGCAGACTAGGTTTAAGTCCTTTTGAAAATGACTTTTGGGAGGCTTTTCCACAAAAATACAATTAGGAATATGTCTATGCAAAGTATGTATGATGAGTTGCAGAAAGATGCAGTCATTTCCCTAGGAAATATGATAAAAGTGATTTCTGAATTTGCAAGTAATCAACTTTCCCTATAGACTTGACTTTACACCAGTATAACCCAGGAGATTTGGTATTATTAAAAACCTGGAAGAATAAGCACCCTCTTAACCAGCTCACTCCTAAATGGGAAGGACCTTGTGTTGTATTATTAACTACCCACTCTTCTCTAAAATTACAGGGCATCAAGTTGTGGATTCACCAAGATATTCCAGCTTCCTGAGAAGAAAAAGTAGAAAAAGACGCCTCCTACTTGTGCACCCCCACTGCTGACCTAAAGCTGTTTTCTCGTAGGTCACCCAAACCATTATAATGCTTGGAATTAGCATTCTTTTCCTTTTTCTCCTATCACAATCTGTGCAAGGTAATATAATTTTAAAATGGACTACAGCAGTAGCTGCCTTCCATCAGAAAAATGACTGTTGGGTTTGTAGCTATTTGCCCACTGCTGGAAACACTAATTTGCCCTGGGCTATTTTGCCCCTGACTGCAGGAAACTGGTCAGACTGGACAGTAACAGCCTATCCTACACCACCATCACCCATGCCTTCCTGCTATTCCAGGGTGTTTGACTTTCCTAACCCACATGGGCACAGAACCTCCATACCTGTGCGTTGAGACCTCCCTGTACCACATTTAGAATATAACAAGTTTAACTATGCAACTGCTAAAGAAAAGTATAGAGGGTGTGGATGTGGCTCAAGCACTTGGGCATCCACCTACCACATGGGAGGTCCCAGGTTCAGTTCCGGTCGCCTCCTAAAGAAGACAAGCAAGACAGCAAGCTGACGCAATGGGCTGGAGTGGCGATGCAACGAGATGGCACAATGAGGAGACACAATGAAAGACACAACAAGCAGGGAGCGGATGTGGCTTAAGTGATGGGGCACCTCCCTCCCACATGGGAGGCCCCAGGTTCAGTTCCCACTGCCTCCTGAAAAAGAAGACAAGCAGAAACAGAGAGCAGACAGTGAGTGCAAACAACAAGGGGGGAAGGGAGAAATAAATAAAATAAATAAATCTTAAAAAAAGAAAAGTATAGAGTCTCTAAAGTAGAAAGTTATTTTCAGGTCCCCCCCCCCCAATGTACACTTAAACACAGATGGGCAAGTCTGGTTAGTAGCAGAGAGCAGAATTTTACATGGAAATTCCCTGTTTCTATAGAACAACGAGATGCCTCTGCTCAGCCAGGCCTGGCAGGTGACCTAACCCATTCTAAGTGTGATAGGATAATTTTTCCATGGAAAAATGAGCGGCTAATTGTGGTCCCACTGAAAGAATATGATGGATCAGAGTTGTCAGCTTATTTGCCTCCTGATGGAGCTGGTTGGCTCTGTGGGTCTAACTTCTGGCTGTACGTGCTCTATAATTGGGTAGGGAGATGCACTATTGGGTATCCCTTTCTATCTGGACAGATACTTAACATAAGTAATAGTAAAGCTTTGGAGGACCGTTTAGGTTGACATAAAGAAAACACGAACTCAGTCAGGTCCAAAGAGCCTTACAGTGGCGGGAATGGCCCCTATTTTCTCCCAGGAGGGGGAGCACTAGATACTCTCATGCAGGTTACTGCCCTGGCAGTAAATTTCTCAATTTATGCTAGAGGCTAAGCAAGGACTTACATAAGGAAGTGGCCCAGATGAGAAAGGTTGTCCTCCAAAATAGAATGGCTTTGACATATTAACTGCAGCTCCAGGGGGAACGTGTGCATTAGTTGGTATAAAGTGCTGTACCTACATATCTGAGGAATATGAAAACGTCTCCTCTATACTGGATCGTATACAAAGTGATATCGAACATAGTAATAATCTTAACAGACTTGACTCATATTCTGAGTGGTTAAATGAACTTACCTGTGAAATGGAGAGTGGCTCTCATAAGGATTGCTTTTATTTTGCTTGCCATATGCTGGTCTTGCTGCTGCCTTTATGTCTTTGTAGGTTTATGTCTAGGGCATCCTCCAAAATGATATGAGAATTTTATTTGCCCCTAATCAGCAGGAAGTAACTACAGAAGATGAGACCTTCACCCATTTTCCTTATGGGAGGAATGCTTACGGAAGATATCTTCTTAAAATTAAGAAGAGTAGAAACACGAGGGGGTTTGATAGCTGGAAAATGTGCTTATTGAAATTTCTTCACTTAAACAGCTTTGAACATTCTGAAACTAATTGAGCTACTTTTCTCTTCATCTAATTTTAGAAGTTCGCTCTTTGCACTTAGTTCCCTGAAGGATGTTAACCAGTCCTTCTAGGTTTAGCTTACAGGAATAAGATAATGTCCCAAAATAAAACCAGACAGAATGGCGTAAATCTGTAGCTTTTCTCAGAGACAAAGAGCTTGATATCCTTGAGCAGTTGGCTGAGAAAGGAGTTAGAAGGCCTTGCACCTGCCCAACTAGATCTAAACCGGTTTATTAGCCGCTGAAATCAAGGACAAGTTTGACGTGCTCGAGACAACACAGGACTGAGAAATTGCACGTACCCTCCTCACATCCCCCCCCCCTTTTTAACTTATTTTTCTTCTCAACCACCCCTTTTCTTTTCTTTTGCCTATAAAAACGCTAGCTCCCATTCTCATTTTGAACTGGTTTGGGGAAGATTCCCCAGTTTCCTGCTTGTGCACTCGCAATAAAACCCCTTTTCACTAAAAGACGCGTTTGTCCTTTGCGGCGCAGGATCGAGAGTGCCCTTCTAAAGGAAATAGAGTTATGAGGTGGAGTACTTGTGTGACTACAAGGTAGTAAAGGATATGGAATATTATCTCATAAAATGGAAAGTATGGCCAGATTCTACAAGTACTTGGGAACCTTTGCCAAATCTGAAATGTCCATTACTACTTCAGCAAGTCTCTAATGACAAGCATAACTCTTTATCTTAAGTAAAGCAAGGTAAAGCAGTAAATCTGGAAGACAATAACAAAGCTCTGAAACCTGCCATTGCTGAATACATTATAAAGAAGGCTAAACAAAGGATAGCTCTGCAGAGATGGCCGGATGAGCTCAACAAAAGAAAGACTCATAAAGGAATGATATTTGTGGAAAATACTGTTGATTTAGAGGGCCCACCTTCAGACTTCTACTACCTTAATGAATACAAGCCAGCTCCTGGAATCAGGTTAGCAGATGAAGCCACCTCTGCTTGTGCATGCACAGATTGCTTCTTTGAGAAATGTTGTCCCACCAAAGCTGGAGTTCTTTTGGCTTATAATAAAAGCCAACAAATTAAGATCCCCCTGGCACCCCCATTTATGAATGCAACTCAAGGTGCCAGTGTGAACCTGACAGCCCCAATAGGATTGTACCAAAAGGCACACAGCATTCCCTTTGCATCTTTCGAACTAGCAATGGCTGTGGCTTTGTGAAGATTAAAAGAATGTGCTTTGCCATGGAATATGTTGGAGAAATAGTACTGCTATCTCCATTATTATAATTGAGGAAACCGAGGCAGAGAGAAATTGAGAAACTTAACCAAGGTAATCACAAGTAAAGAAGCTGAAAGAAGGGGCAGTTATTTGATGAAGAAATCACCTCTTCGATCTAGACTATGAATTGGATGAGTTCACAGTGGATGCAGCATGATATGGAAATGTGTTTCATTTTGTGAATCATAGTTGTGACCCAAATCTTTGGGTATTCAATGTATTCATTGATAACCTTGATACTCCTCTTCCCCAGATAGCATTATTTTCCACAAGAATCATAAAAGCTGGAGAAGAATTGACTTTTTTTAATATATATATTTTTTTATTTTTTAAAGATACTTAGGTTACACAAATGTTACACAAAAAATATAGGGATTTCCGTATGCCCCACTCCCCACACCTCCCACACCCTCCCACATAAACATCTTTCATTAGTGTGGCACATTCATTCCAATTGATAAATGCATCCTGGGGCTTTGCCAATGAGCATGGGCCATAGTTCACATTATAGTTTACACCCTCTCCCACACAATTCTGCAGGCTATGGGAATATATATAATGGCATATATCTGTCATTGCAATGCCATTCAGTACGATCCCAAGTCCCAAAAAAGCCCTCACATTACACCTGTCTTTTCATCCCGTGCCCCCAAAGCCTCCAGTGGCCATTGCCTCCACAACAAAAGTTGACTTTTGATTATCAAATGAGAGGTTCTGGAGATATATCTTCAGATTTTATTGGCCACAGCCCAGCCAAAAAGAGGGTCAGAACTCTGTACAAATGTGGAGCAGTGATTTGCAGGGGCTAATTCAACTGAATTTTCAAGAAGTAGAACTGACAATAATTGTGTTTTTTTTTAAATGTGAATATATTTTCATATTATCAAGATTATACCTTTGTTAATTTATGATTCATGTTTCAGAACTTTACCCAAAAGCATTACTGTCATTTCTGAAGAGAGGAACACCAGGCCACACAAAAGAATTCGAACCATGTATATTTGCTGGTTAGATGCCGAACATGGAAGGAAAACTATTTACAGATCAGCATATGTGTACTTAAGAAGTTTGTGTGAATAGAGAAATAACTCCTTCAGTATATGAGAAATGTTAAACAGATGATGTAGCAGTTGCCAAGATCAAACATTCAACTTGCCCTATACCTTGAGTTTGGATAAATAGAGTTAATTCAGTTTGGGCAAATATACAAATTCTATTTTTGTTATTATATTGTCATCATTCTATTTACCTGCTTAATACTTGCTGCACCTTGTATGTGAGACAAATAGTTGATACTGAATTTTATATTCTATTTTATACTTCTTTCATTAAAACATTGACATCTTAATGATATAGAAAGTTAAGGTATAAAATTAAATATTAAAAATTTTAATTAAAATATAAATCAATAAAAATAGGATATCTAGGGGGAAAAAGCAAAGCATTTAGAAATTAAATATATTTTTTAAGTGATCACTCTAAAAAAACCACAAAGAAATTCAATTATTGAAATTCATTATTGGTCAGTTCAATAAAGTATTTTGAACTGACCAATAATGAAAAGAAAGCATACCAAATTTGTGGGATGCAACTAAAACAGTGCTTAGAGGGAAATTTATAACTTAAAGTGTTTATATCAGAAAAGGAGAAAGGTCTAAAATCAAAGCACAGATCCTGCAACAGTGGTTTGTCTAACAGGAGACTTATCTCTTTCAACAAAACTGAGATACTAAATGTAAGGGTAAACTAGAAGTAAACCCATCCCTCTTCCTGGGAACTGCAAGAAAATCTGCCCTGGTATTGAGTAGAGCTGTCGGGAGGGGAGAACCTGATAAATTGTAACCATTAACCTGTTTTCATACATATTTGGAGTAAAAATTCACATTATTTGGGTTATTCAAAAAAATTCTCAAACCATGAATTTAGTTTAAGGTAACATTTGGTAGTGCCCCAGCCACCTGGCAAAACAAACACAAATTTCCTCTGCAGGAAAGCACTTTCATCCCAGCCCTCTGAATACCCACAAATAATTTTCCCAGAAAAAAATGAAAAATACATTGGCAAAAAGTAACCAAGCACACAAAGAAACAAAAGCCAGGCAAAAACCATAGACCACAAAAACAAATCCCCAATGCTTCACATATTGAAGTAATCAGACATAAATTGTGAAGCAGCTATGCTTTCTTTTGGCAGTGAAAGGAACTTATAAAAGTGACCCAGAAACGTTGAAAAGAAACAAAAAAGAATTTATAGAAATGAAATACACAACAATTAAAGTGTAAAGCTCAATGGATTAGGACTTCTGGGAAGATGGAGGATTAGAGAGACACAGGATTCACATCTCTCAGAAAAAAAATAGCTAGAGGACAGGCAGAAACTGCCTGGAAAAAAAATGTTATAGGGCTTAGGGCACAAGGGGAAGGCTGGACACCATCCAGAAGAGAGAGGGACAAAGAAAGAGAAAAAGAAACTCGATGGGAAAAGTCTGTGAGTAAAAGCTACTCACAGCTGCCGGCACCCATCCCCCCACCCTTGGAGCAGACATCTTTGAGCAGACCCTCACAGGGATCCACTGCCCGAGGAAGGGGAGAGAGAAGGACACAGCTTAAGGCTGATTCAGGTTTTGGCCAACAAATTTGGTTTGCTGCTTCCCACAAGTCCTTCCAGGCTGGGTGGGGCCACACCATTGTTTGCCTTGGGAGCCAGCAGGGGACTAAAGAGATCCAACACTCTCAATCATGCTCCCTACTGACCAGGACTGGCTGTTGAGGATGCCAAGGGGAGTGGAATTATTTCCTAACTGGGAAGAGGGACAGTGCTGCGGGCAAAAGGAGGAGAACAGCTTCTGAGAGAGTTTGATTTGCAAGGCTTTGAATAGCACTGAGTCAAGATCCTCTGGCCAGGTTACAGCAAACACTTTCCAACCAGGGGTTCAGCTGAGTGGTCTGCTGAAGAGTGCCATCTGCAGGCAGACCAAGGAAGTGCATGCAAGGTTTTTCAGGCCTTTATAACCTCCCTCCCCATTACTGGGTCCATGGCCCTGATTTGAGCAACTAAACAGGAACAATCCTAAAGAGCTAGAATAGGTTGAACAAAGAATCAAAGAACATCAGTAACATACAGCCTCCCACAACTAAATCACTATGCAAGAGAGAGAAATTGAGCATCACAGTAAACTCATCATCATGATCAGATGCCTAGACATCAGCAAATAATTACAAGCCATATTAAGAAAAAGGAAGGCTAAGACTCAAGCAAAGGAATATATCAAAGGCCCAGATGAGACACAGAATTTGAGACAACTAATCTATGAGGTTCATACAAATCTCCTAAATCAAATCAATGAGTTAAAAGACAACATGGCTAAAGAGACAAAGGATATCAAGAAGACACTGGGAAAGCACAAAGAAGAATTTGAAAACTTGAAGAGAAAAATAACTGAGCTTATAGGAATGAAAGACACAAAAGAAATTGAAGAGAGAGAAGAAGAAGGGGGGAAATGGGAAAAATTGAGCAGGGACTCATGAAGTTGAGTGATAACATGAAGCACAACAACATATGTGTCATGGAAGTTCCAGAAGGAGAAAAGAAAGGAAAGGGGACAGAAAGAGAATTTGAGGAAATAAACACTGAAAATTTCCCAACTCTTATGAAAGAAATGAATTTACATGTCCAAGAAGTGCAGCATACTCCAATCAGAATAAATATGGATAACCTAGTCCAAGACACATACTACTCAGAATTGCAAAGATCAGAGATAAAGAGAAAATTCTGAAAGCAACAAGGGAAAAGCAAACTAGCACATACAAGCAACACTCAGTAAGATTTAGTGCAGATTTCTCTTCAGAAACCATGGAAGTGAGAAGACAGTGGTATGGTATAATCAGGATACTGAAAAAGAAAAATTGCCAGCAGAGAATTCTTTATCCAGCAAAACTGTCCTTCAAATATGAAGGTGAGTTTAAAATATTCACGAATAAGCAAGAACTAAGAGAATTCATAAAAAAGAATCCAGCTTCGCAGGAAGCAGTAAAGGAAATCCTCCAGCCTGAAAGGAAAAGACAGGAGAGAGAACCTTGGAGGAGAGTGTAGAAAGGAAGACTAACAGAAAGGAAAACCAAAAGGGTAAAATGACCGATGAAAATAAGATGTGACATATGAAAGCCAAAGAAAAAAATGGGTGAAAGTAAATAATGCATTTACAGCAATATTATTGAATGTGAATAGATTAAATCCCCCATCCACAGAATGGATAAAAAGCATAAGTCATCCACAGGCTATCTACAAGAGATTCACCTTCGATCCAGGGATACAAATCAGCTGAAAGTGAAAGGTTAGAAAAAGATATTCCATGTAAACAGCAACCAAAAAAGAGCAGGGGTAGCTATACTAATATACGACAAAATAGACTTAAAATGCAAAAAAGTGACAAAGGATGCAGAAAGCCATTATATATTAATAAAAGGGACAATCCACCAGGAAGAAGTAACAGTCATAAATATCTATGTATCTAACCAGGTGCCCCAAAATACTGAGGCAAACTCTGGCAGAACTGAAGGAAGAAAATAGACATCTCCACAATAATAGTTGGAGACTTCAACACTCCACTCACATCAATAGAACAACTAGACAGAAAATCAACAAGGAATCAGAGAACTTGAACAATACGATAAACAAGCTAGACCTAATAGACATATACAAAATTTTGCATCCCAATCAGGATCTTTCTCCAGGATAGACCACATGTTAGGGCACAATGCAGCTCTCAATAAATATAAAAAGATTGAAATTATACATTGACTCTACAAGAAATACAGGAACTCAACAAACCAATCACATTTTAAAAAGAGATTGAATCAGTCATCAAAAATCTCCCAACAAAGAAAAATCCAGGACCAGATGGCTTCACAGGTGAATTCTTCCAAGCATTTTGGGAAGAATTAACACCAATTATGTTTAAACTCTTCCAAAAGATTGAAGCAGAAAAATTAGCCAACACATGTTTTGAAGTCAACATCACCCTAATACCAAAGCCAGATGAAGATACTACAAGAAAAGAAAACTACAGGCCAATCTCTCTAATGAACACAGATGCAAAAATTCTCAATAAAATACTTGCAAATAAACGAGATGTTAATATCAAGCAAAAAACAAACAAAAAAAAAAACCCAAACACTTTATGCTAAGTGAAAGAAACCAGACACAAAGTACTATATATTGTGTGATCCATTTATATAAAATGTAAATATAAATCAATATATAAAGATGGAATTAGATTAGTGGTTATGTAGACATGGGGAAAGATAGAGGGATTGAGAGGTAACTGCTAAGCAGTGTGGAGTTTTTTTTTTTTTGGAGTAATGAAATAGTTCTTAAATTTTCGGTGTGTTGAAGGCACAACACTGTGATTATACTAAAATCCATTGATTGTACACTTTGGACAGATCGTATGTGAATATACCTAAAAACAAAAAAAACCTGCTTTAAAAATACTTGCAAACATAATCCAACAGCATATTAAAAGAATTATGCACCATAACCAAGTAGGATTTATTCCTGGTATGCAAGAGTAGTTCAACACAAGAAAACCAATTACCAAATTATGCCACATTAACAAATTGAGGGAATAAAACAACATGACTGTCTCTATCGATGCAGAAAAGGCAATCAACAAAATCCAGGATCCTTTCTTGACAAAAGATAGGAATAGAAGGGAAGTCCCTCAATATGATAAACGGCATATATGAAAAACCCACAGCCAACATCATACTCAATGGGGAAAGGTTGAAAGCTTTCCCTCTAAAATCAGGAACAAGACAAGGATGCCCATTGTCACCACTGTTATTCAACATTGTACTAGAAGTTCTAGCCAGAGAAATTAGACAAGGAAAAACAAATAAAAGGGATCCAAATAGGAAATAGGAAGTAAAACTCTCACTATTCGCAGATGACATGATGCTATATTTTAAAAATTCTCAAATGTCCATGACAAAGCTACTTGAGCTAATAAGTTCAGCAAATAAACAAGTTCAGCAAAGTTGCAAGTTACAAGATCAACATGCAAAAATCAGTAATGTTTCTGTACAGTAGTATTGAACAATCTGAGGAGGAAATCGGAAAAAAAAAATTCCATTTACAATAGCATCAAACCAGACTCAAATACCTAGGAATCAATTTAACCAAAGATGTAAAGGACTTGTATTCATAAAACTATAAAACACTGCTAAAGGAAATAAAAGAAGACCTAAATAAATGGAAAGACACTTCATGTTCATGGATTGGAAGACTAAGTATTGTGAAGATATCAATCCTACCCAAACTGATTTATAGATTCAATGCAATACCAATCAAAATTCCAACAGCCTGCTTTACAGAAATAGAAAAGGCAATTATTAAATTTATTTGGAAGGGAAAGGACACCTGAATAGCCAAAAAACATCCTAAGAAAAGAAAAGCAATGTAGGAGGACTCTCACTGCCTGATCTTGAAATATATTACAAAGCTACAGGGTCAAAACAGCACAGTATTTGCATAAAGATAGACACATTGATCAATGGAATAGAATTCAGAGTTCAGAGATAGACCCTAACCTCTACAGCCAACAGGTTTTTTACACAACTACCAAGTCCATATTACCAGGACAAAACAGTCTCTTTAACAAATGGTGCTGGGAGAACTGGATATCTATAACCAAAAGAATGAAAGAGGACCACTATCTCACTCCCTATACAAGAATCAACTCAAAATGGATCAAAGACCTAAATATAAAAGCCAGGACCATAAAACTACTAGAAGATAATGTAGGGAAACATCTTCAAGATCAGGTGGTAGGTGGACATCACTTAAATCTTATACCCAAAGCTTGAGCAACAACAACAAAAAAAAAATAGATAAATGGGACCTCTTCAAAATTAAACATTTTTGCTCCTCAAAAGACTTTCAGAAGAATGAAAAGGCAGCCAACTCAATGGGAGAAAATATTTGGAAATGACATATCCAATAAGGGTTTAATATCCATGATACATAAAAAGATTCTACAAAGCAACAATAAAAAGACAAATGACCTGATTAAAAAATGGGCAAAAGGCTCGAATAGACATTTGTCCAAAGAAGAAATACAACAAATGATGAAAAAACACATGAAAAAATATTCAAGATCACTAGCAATTAGGGAAATACAAATCAAAGCTACAAAGAGATATCATTTCACACCTATTAGAATGGCCACTATTAAAAAGGCAGAAAGCAACAAATGTTGGAGAGACTGTGGAGAGATAGGAACACTTATTCACTGTTGGTGGGAATGTAGAATGGCATAGCCACTGTGGAAGACTGTTTGGCAGTTCCTTAGGAAGTTGAATATAGATTTGCCATGTGGCCCAGCAATACCACTGCTAGGTATACCCAGAAGAACTGAGAGCAGTGACACAAACAGATATCTGCACACCGATGTTCATAGTAGCGTTATTCACAATCACCAAAAGTTGGAAAAAACCCAGGTGTCCATCAATTGATGAATGGATAAGCAAATTATGGTGTATACATACAATGGGATATTATTCAACTGTAAGAAGAAATAAAGTAGTGAAGTATATGACAACATGGCTGAACCTGGAGGACTTTATGTTGAGCGCAGCATGCCAGACACAAAAGGACAAATACTGTATGATTGCGCTTTTGTGAACTCCATTGTGTAAACTCATGGAGTTAATAACTAGAGTTTAGGTCACCACAAAATAGAATGAGGATAGAAAATGGGAAGCTAAGGGCTAGTCTGTGCAGAATTGGTAAAAAGGTTGTTGGTAAATCTTTGGATATGATTAGAAATGGTAAGAGTACACTATAGTGTTTGTAACAAGCAGTGCAAATACATGAATCTGAAAGTGGTTGAAAGGGAAAGTCTAAGGTCATGTATATTACTAGAAGGAAAGCTTAAAAATGTAACATGGGACTGTATAGCAGTGAGAGTGTAGTTTCACTACACCTTTGTCATATCTCTTCACTGCACAACTACACACTTGCACCATATCATAGATTTTGCCCATATGTGAGCATTGGCTCACAACCTTCTTCTCCTTTTCTATTTCCTGTAAACCTGTCTTCCAGACTCTAGCTCTGTCAGTCTGCTCAATTTGCTTAATTCATATCAGTGAGGTCATGTAATATTTGTCCTTCAATGCCTGGCTTGCTTCACTCAACATAAGGTCCTCAAGATTCATCTATGTTATCCAGTGTGTTAATACTGTATTCCTACCTAAAGCTGAATAATATTCCATTGTATGTATATACCACATTTTGTTTATCCATTCATCTGTTGATGGGCATTTGGGTTGATTCCAACTTTAGGCAATAGTGAATAATGCTGCTATGAACATTGGTGTGCATATGTCTGTTCGTGTTCTTGCTTTCAATCCTTCTGGGTATATACCCAGCAGTGGAATTGCTGGATCATGTGGTAGATCTATAGTTAGTTTTTTGAGGAACTGCCAAACTGTCCTCCACAATGACTGCACCATTCTACATTCCCACCAGCAGTGGATGAGAGTTCCCGTTCTTCCACATCCTTTCCAACACTTGTAGTCCTCTGTTTTTTAAATAGCCACCAGTCTAATGGGTATAAGATGATACCTCATTGAAGTTTTGATTTGCATTTCTCTAATAGCTAGTGATGTTGTACATCTTTTTATGTGCTTTTTAGCTATTCATATTTCTTCTTTGGAGAAGTGTCTATTCAAATCACTTGCCCATTTTTTAAATGGGTTGTCTTTTTAATTTTGAGTTGTAGGATTTCTTTATATATGCTGGATATTAGGCTCCTATCAGATATATGGTTACCTAATATTTTTTCCCATTGGGTAAGCTGCCTTTTCACTTTCTTGAAAAACTCCTTTGAGGTGAAAAAGTTTATAATTTTGAGGAGGTCCCATTTATCTATTTTATCTTTTACTGCTCATGCTTTGGGTGTGAAGTACATGAAACCATTTCCTATTACAAGATCCTGTAGATGCTTCCCTACATTATCTCCCAAGGTCTTTACGGTCTTGGCTCTTATATTTAGATTTTTGATCCATCCTAAGTTAATTTTTGTATAAGGTGTGAGATGGTGTTCCTCTCTCATTCTTTTGGATATGGATATCCACCATTTGTTGAATAGGCCATTCTCTCCCAGTTGAGTGGGCTTTGTGACCTTGTCGAATATCAGATGACTGTATATGCAAGGATCTATATCAGAACTCTCAATTTGGTTCTATTGGTCAGTATGTCTATCCTTGTGCCAATACCATGCAGTTTTGACCACTGTAGCTTTGTAGTATGTTTTAAAGTTAGGTAGTGTGATTCCTCCTACTTCATTTTTCTTTTTCAATATGTCTTTGGCTATTCGGGGCCTCTTGCCCTTCCAAATAAATTTCATAGTTAAGTTTTTCCAAATTAGTAAAAAATGCTGTGGTGTTTTTTATTGGGATTGCATAAGTCAATTACATCTTTAGTTAAATTTATTCCTAGGTATTTGATTCTTTTAGTTGCTATTGTAAATGGTATTTTTTTTCTTGATTTACTCCTCCGGTTGCTCATTATTGGTGTTCAGAAATGCAACTGATTTTTGCGCATTGATCTTATAACCTGCGACTTTACTGAACTCATTTATAAGCTCTAGAAGCTTTGTTGTAGATTTCTCAGGGCTTTCTATGTATAGGATCATGTCATCTGCAAATAGTGAAATTTTTACTTCTTCCTTTCCACTTTGGATGCCTTTTATATCTTTTTCTTGCCTCAGTGCTCAAGTGAGAACTTCTAACACAATGTTAAACAGGAGTGGCAATAGTGAGCATCCTTGTCTTGTTCCTGATCTTAGAGGGAAAGATTTTAGGATTTCACCATTGTATATGATGTTAGCTGTGGGTTTTCCATATATACCCTTTATCATGTTGAGGAAGTTTCCTTCTATCCCTATCTTTTGTAGTGTTTTTACAGGAAAGGGTGCTGTATTTTGTCAAATGCTTTTTCTGCATCTATAGAGATGACCAAGTGATTTTTTTCTTTCAAACTGTTTATGTGGTGTATAATATTGATTGATTTTCTTATGTTGAACCATCCTTGCATACCAGGGATGAAACCCACTGGGTCATGGTGTATAATTCATTTGATGTGTTGTTGAATATGATTAGTAAGTATTTTGTTAAGGATTTTAGCATCTAGGTTCATTAGAGAGATTGGTCTGTAATTTTCCTTCTTGTGGCATCTTTTTTTGGCTTTGGTATTAGGGTAATGTTGGCATCGTAGAAAGAGTTAGGCAATGTTCCTTCTACTTCTATTTTTTGGAAAGGTTTAAGCAGGATTGGTGTTAGTTCTTCCCGGAATGTTTGGTAAAATTCACCTGTGAAGCCACCTGGTCTTGGGCTCTTCTTAGTTGGGAGGTTTTTGATGACTGATTCAATCTTGTTACTTGTGATTGGTCTGTGAGTTCATCAATTTCTTCTTTCATCAATGTAGGCTGCTGTGTTTCTAGGAATTTGTCCATATCCTCTAAATTATCCATCTTGTTGGCATCTAATTTTTCAAGGTATCCTCTAATGATCCTCTATTTCTGTGGGGTCAGTGGTGATACCCCTTCCTCATTTCTTATTTTGTGTATTTGCATCTTCTCTTTTTTTGTTTGTTAGTCTAGCTAAGTTTTTGTCAATTTTATTGATCTTCTCAAAGAAACAGCTTTTGGTTTTTGTTTATTTTTTCTAGTGCTTTCTTACTTTTTATTTCATTTAGTTCTGCTCTAATCTTTATTTCCTTCTTTCTACTTCCTTTGGGGTTAGTTTGTTGTTCTTTTTCTAGTTCCTCCAGGTGTGGTTAGGTCTTTAATTTTAGCTCTTTCTTCTTTTTTGATATATGCATTTATGGCTATGAATTTCTCTCTCATTGCAGCTTTTCCTGCATCCCAAATGTTTTGATATGTTGTGTTGTCATTTTCATTTGTTTCAAGGTAGCTACTGATTTCTTCTGAGAGTTCCTCCTTGACCCACTTTGTCTAAGTGTGTTAACTTCCATATCTTTGTGCCTAATCTGCTTCTCTGACCCTTACTGATTTCCAGCTTCATTCCATTGTGGTCAGAGAAATTACTTTGTGTAATTTCAATCTTTCTGAATTCATTGAGAGTTGTTCTGTGGCCTAGCATGTGGTCTATCTTGGAGAATGATCTGTGTGCACTAGAGAAGAATGTATAACCCACTCTATTTGGGTGTAGTGTTCTATATGTATCTATTAAGTCCATATCCTCTAATGTATTATTCAAAGCCTTTGTTTCTTTATTGATTCTCTGTCGAGATGTTTATTGATTCTGATGGTGATAATGGTGTATTAAAGTCCCCCACTCTAATTGTAGAGGCATCTATTTCTCCACTTAGTTTTTCCAGTGTTTGCCTCATGTATTTTGAGGTACCCTGGCTAGGTGCATAAATGTTTATGATTCTTTCTTCTTGAAAGATTGCCCCTTTTATTAATATATAGTGTCCGTCTCTCTCTCTTACAACAGTTTTGCATGTAAAGTCTATTTTGTCGGATAGACTATTCCCACCCTTTTTTGGTTATTGTTTGCATGTAAAATTGTTTTCTAATCATTCACATTCAGCATTCTTGAATCCCTGGGTCTAAGGTGGATTTCTTATAGACAGCATATAGGTGGGTCATATTTCCTTATCCATTCTGCCAATCTGTGTCTTCTGACTGGTGAGTTTAATCTATTAACATTCAAGATTATTACTGTCAAGGAATTACTTACATTAGCCAAATTTTCTTTGGGTTTGTGTATGTCATATGTTGTTTTTATTTCTTTTTTTGTCTTTTTAGTTGTTCTTACACTCTCCTCCAACTCTCCCTCTCCTATCTTTTCCTTTTGACCTGTAGAAATCCCTTTAGTATTTTTTGAAATGCAGGTTTCTTATTGACATACTCTCTTAATTTCTGTTTATCTGTGAATATTTTGAACTCTCCCTCATTTTTTTTTTCCCAGCTGTGACTCCAGACAGGATCCAAAGAGGAGTTTTACAATCTCCTCTTTGGGTTTTATGGAGACTTACTTTATCCTTCTGTGTTAGCCTCTTAAAGCACTGAGTCAACCTTAAAAGGGCACAGGAAAGGGCAGTCTCCCTCATTTTTAAGTGCCAGCTTTGCTGGATAGAGAATTCTTGGCTGGAAGTGGTTTTGTTTTTGGTGTTTTGTTTTTTTTTTGCACTTTAACTATGTCATACCACTGCCTTCTTGCCTCCATGGTTTCAGATGAGAAATCAGCACTTAATCTTAGTGAGCTTCCCTTGAATGTGATGGTTCTCTTTTCTCTTGCTGCTTTCAGTATTCTCTCTTTGTCTTGAGCATTGCACAATTTGACAATTATATTTCTTGGAGAAGGCCTGTTGGGATTCATACTGTTGGGGTGCACTGAGCTTCCTGGACATGTACATCCATCTCCCTCAATAGGGTTGGGAAGTTTTCAGCCATTATTTCCTCCAACACACCTTCTGTCCCTTCCCTTCTCTTCTCCCTCTGGGATGCCTAAAATGCATAGGTTTGTGCATGCTATAATCCCTTTTAATTTCCAGGAGATTTTGTCAATTTTTGGGGATTTTCTACAAAGACAATTACATATCATCTATGAACAAAGACAATTTTATTTCTTTTTTCCCAATCTGTATACCTTTTATTTCCTTTTCTTATGCTATTGAATTAGCTAAAACTTCTAGTCTGATGTTGAACAGGAGTGGTGAGAAGGGACAACCATGTCTTGTTCCTGATCTTAGGGGGAAAGCATCTAGTTTCCCATCATTAAGTACAATGCTAGCTGGATGTTTTTGTGGATGTTCTTTATCAAGTTGAGGATGTTCTCCTCTATTTCTAGTTTGCTAAGAGTTTGTATCATGAATGCATGTTGAAGGGACAGTACTTTTGCTTTCATTTTAGAACTGCAGAAACTGGAGCTGAGTCACTAAGTACTTGACCCTGACTCCACTTTTCTCCAGAGTGCAGAGCCCGACCAACAGCTGTCATGGCCCCAAGCTAAGGCTGCTCACTGCTGGGCCATGGTAGCCATTTTACCTGTCCTGGGCCGTGATCTCTGGGTACTGAAACATATCTGAGACCAGCAGAGGGCAATGAGGAGGAAAATGAGACAGTAGCAGGACAGGGAGGAAGGGGAGGCCTGTTTGGATGCATTTTGTCACGCAGATAAAACCCAACTGCTGCCACCACATTCTTTTCAGCCACAAACTTCAGAGCAGTTACAAAACAAGAAGCAACCTAAAATAGCAAACAGTAACTTCCTCCAGGAAGGCTTATGGATCCCCAGTGGGGTTGGTTGTGCACTGACCCTCTGCAATCTTCCCATTTTTAGATACTCTGTGCCAGGGTTGGCAAAATGATTTCCTGGGTTATTCATCTGTCCCTTCTTTGTTTTGCTGTAAAAGGCTATTTTTTTTCCTACTGCCTTTCCTCCTTTCCAGAATAAGCTGAATGCAAAAATTTGGGATCCCTCCCACCTCCATTTCTGAGTGAAGAGGCCTTTGTGAAGACCTGGGGCCTCCTGGAGATTAAGGGCAAAGGGCAGGTTACTCTGAGTGGCACAGGTGGCGATTGAGGGCAGGAGGAAGTAGGTGGCCTGAGGACCTTGGTATTTTTGTTTTTCAGGAGTTGCGAAATCCATGTCCTGCCCTGGGCACCAGCGTGGAGAGAGAGTGTCCAAAAGACCTTGCAAAGTGTCAGATGTGGACTGTGCCTCACCGGGCACTGAAGGACAGGTGAAGCCCTCTGCCTTGGAGGGGGCTGCACTGGCCTCAAACTTCTCAGTAGAAGCTGTACTGGTCAGAGGAACATGAGCTTCTCCCCTATTTTCTCAGCCCCAGACCAAGATGGGGAGGAAGGTCCTCCAAACCTAAGCAAGATTGGTTTTATTCTCTCAAAAAAAATTGTATTTACTTATGGTTGCCAGATAAAATGCAGGACACCCAGTTAAATTTGAGTTTCAGATAAATAATGAGTAATTTTTTTAGTATACACATGTCCCATGCAATATTTGGGACATATACTAAGAAACCTGTTTGTCATTTTTCCAATATTTAAATTCAACTGGGCATCCTGTATGTTTAGGTGCCAAATTTGTCAACCCTATATTTATTGACCACCTACTATATTCTAGGTACTCTTCTAGGCATAGGGATGGAGCTGTGAATAAGACAAACTACCTCCTGGATACAGCAGACTGCCAGTGGTTAAGTTATAGAGCCAGGTAGATGAGTGCTAGGTAGCAGGGTAGGGTACTGCTTTCAGCAGGGGGTCAAGGAAGGCCTCTCTAACAAGGTACGATGTGGCATTTAAACAGAAATCTAAGGGAAGTGAGGGAGCCAGCTGGATAAATACTTGGTGTCTGGGGGTTGGGGAGGTTGAGGGGAGAAGCATTCCAGGAAAACAGAATGGCAAGTGCAAAGGCCCTGGAGGAAGAGTTTGATTGGTCAGTTTCAGAACAGCAAGGAGGCCAGGGTGCCTGGGACAGAGTGAGTGAGGGGAGAGGTGGAGGCCCGGCCCTCAGAGGCTCAGGTAAGCTGCTTTCTAGGTTCTGGAAAGCTGAGCTTACATGAGAAGAACTGTAATTGCTCAGGAGTGCAGTTGTTCTCCTGTAATTATCTGAGAAGCTGGTCTGAGTTTCAGGAAAAACAAGCAGGGACTGTGCCAAGACATCGCAAGCTCGACACTTGTTTCTCAGGGGAAACTCTTTCCTGTTTCATCCCCTGGAAAGCTGGCACTAGCCTGATGGACTTGTCCCATCTACGTTCTGGAACATCAAGGAGGAAATTGAAACAGCTGATTTAAGAAGCTGCTGGGATTCAGATGCTCCAAACTAAACAGCTCAGAGCTACCTCAGAGGATGAGCTTCCCTTTGGGCTATCTTCTGGAACTGTCTGTGCCAAAATTAATCAGAGAGCTGACTGACGGTGCCACCTCTGGGCCGGTCGCTGCCCGCTCATACCCACCGAGTTTCTCTGCCAGGAGACGTGTGGGGCCTCCCTTGCGACTACTGAGGTGGGAAGGTTTTGAGAAAGTAATTTTAAACTCAGGCTTTCAGCTGCCCTCTGCGCTTCAACTTCCCTAGCACCCCCGCCCCCCACTCCTACAGCCCCGCCTCCCACAGTAGTTTCACTTCTGAGTTCCGAGTTCACTTCCTCACCCGGGCCTCGGGAAGCTGCAGTTGAGGAGAGGGCCGGCGGCGAGGATGTGGCCGTGGCTGTGTGGGAAGGGTTAGCAAAGGTCCCGGCCGAGGCTTCCTCAGCGGAGGGGCATGCCAGCTGCGTGGGCGGGCGTGTGAGCGGGCCGCTATGCTTCCTGAGAAGGGAGCGCCTGCAGCGCCGAGCCGCGTCAGGCCTGAGCTCCGTGCGCCTCGGCCCTGGTCTGCCTTCCCTCTCCCCGCCCTCCGCGCCCACGGGAGCTCCAGGACGCGAGGTGAGTGAAGGCCCAGGGCGGGGAGGCCCCTCGCCCAGGAGCTCGCGCACGCCTCGGTGGGGATAACCTGCCCCCGGACAGAAGTCTCCAGATGACTTAAGAGAAAGGCCACGCTGCAAACGTCGCCCTCCTCCCTCCCAGGCGAATCCCCAGGCGCGGGCGGCGGGGAACAGGGCTAGTTCCGGAAGGAGCCGCCGCGGGTCACGCCCCCGCTGGCGCTCTCTGCCCACCCCACCCACTTCCTGTCCCCCGCGTCCTGCCAGCCGGATTTGCCCAGGAATTCCGCAAACTCCCTGTGCTCCGATCCCCGTGGACTTCTGACAGACGGGTCCTGGCCTGGAAAAGTGAGAGTCACCTCCCTGTTTCTCCTGAAGCTCTGCTCCCCGTAGCCCCTCCCCCCTGCCTGCTTTCCAGCTGCTGCTTCCTCAGTGCAGGGAACCAAACAGGACAAACTGGTTCTTCTGGGTCTTCTGGTTGCCTTGGTTACTTTCATACCTCCTCGTTGGGAGTCCATTGAGACTTTATTAATCTGGTGTTTTGTTCTTCACGGGATGGGGGTGGGGAGTCAAGTTTGATTATCTTGATGGAATCCTTGGTAGGCCAAGGATGACCTGAGTTTGCTGTCCGCAACAGAGAGTAAATTCTGGTAATAATTACCCTGAGTGTTCATTAGAATATGAAAGAGTTTTACACTCCCTCACTGAACTTTCTTGGGACATCTGTGAGGACGCCTACCTTGCTTCTCTCTCTCTCTCTCTCTCTCTCTGTCCAAGAGCTAGAGCTTTCTGTGATGATGGAATGCTCTGTATCTGCGCTACCATGTAGCCACTTGTGACTATTGAGCACTAGGAATGTGGCCAGCAGGACTGAGAAACTGAATTTTTAATTTTATTTAATTTCAGTTAATTGAAATTTAAATAGCCACATGTGATGGTGGTACCACATTATACAACACAGCTAGATTCCAGTCTGTTTATTCTTTCTAGCAAGATGACTTCAAGACCTGTGAAGGCCAGTGGCAGCCAGCTCATCCCACAGAGGCGCAGGTAGCTTCTTCTCGGCCTCTAGATCCAATAGTGGAACTTTCCCCAAAACAGCCATGGCCTCAGCCACACACTCCAAGATGATGCTGGAGGAAGCCACCTGCTCCATCTGCCTGAACCTGATGGTTGACCCCATGAGCATCAGCTGCGGACACAGCTACTGCCACCTGTGCATAGTGAGCTTCATCAAGAGCCCAAGCCAAACACAGCCGGAGGCATTCACCTGCCCCCAGTGCCGAGTCCCGTTTCACGTGGCTAGCCTCCGGCCCAACAAGCAGCTGGGAAGCCTCATTGACATCATCAAGAAGCTGCACCTTGAACCGGCGTGTGGGGAGCACGGAGAGCAACTCCAGCTGTTCTGCGAAGATGACGGCCAGCTCATGTGCTGGCGCTGTGAGAGGGCACCACAACACAAAGGGCACACCACGGCTCTTGTTGAAGATGCGTGTCCGGGCTATAAGGTGAGTGGGGTGGGGATGGGGCAGAAGGTCTTGCCAAGTGCCTGGTCTCTGCTGCTCCCCAAGACCTGAGATTGTTTCACCTAAAACCCAAGATTATGGTCCTGAAATAGAGCTTTCATCCCGGCTTCTACAAAGTAGTTTGTGGTGGGTTCTTGCTGAATCAAGCCCAGACTGCCCATCCTGACCTTCAGTGGGCTTGCCAGACCCTCGTCCCTTTCCACTCTGGTTCTGACAGGCTTCTCTCTACCCTAGAACACACTGTGTTCAAACCCACATCTGCATGTTTTATTGGTTCACACCGTGTGCAAACTTTGAAAAACCACGATGAGACACTTGTGGTAGAATCTCAAATGACCTAAGGTACCCCTTTTAGGTACCCTACAGTCTAGTAGGGAAGGCAATCCAGAAGAAAAAAAAAAAGACTGCCTGTTATGAGTGGGGAGAGGAGGCCAGCCAGGGCCTCAGGAGTGGTACCAGAGAAGCCATCCCCAAAGAAGTGACTCCTGAAGGACACATAGAAAGTCACCACACATAGAGATAGGCAGTAACGGCATTCCAGGCAGAGGGGCTCCATGTGCAAGGCTGGGCTGGGAGAGCTTCCCTGAATCTGAGGGACAGGCCAGGAATTGTGTACAGAGAAAGGCCGGTGATGGCAGAAGAAGGAAGTTGGGGCCCAGAACATTTGTGTCAGCTCAGGCCTCCATCCTGGCCCCTACCGGTAAAGGACCCAGGAACATTTCATTTGGGGAGTGTTATGTCAGGTTTATGTTGAAAGGATCACCCTGGGACCCATAAAATAGATACCAAAGAGTAAAATTCAAATGATCCCAGAAGTAGGTATGGCTCGAGTGGTTGAGCGCCTGCCTCCCACGTAGGAGGTCTCAGGTTTGGTTCCCAGTGGCTCCTGAAAAAACAAAAATGAACAACAAGCAAAACAAACCAAAAAACCAACTCGGGAAGCCAATGTGGCTCAGTGGTCTAGCACCGGCGTCCCACATACGAGGTCGCGGGTTCAATCCCTGGTTCAATCCCTGGCCCTGGTACCTTAAAAAAAAAAAAATTCAAAAGATCCCAACAAGAAGGGGGCGGAGGGGACAGTTTCAGGCAAGATTCCAGAAGAGTCATAGGTGTGGAGGATGTATTAGTCAGCCAAAGGGGTACTGATGCAAAATACCAGAAGTCTGTTGGCTTTTATAAAGCGGTATTTGAGGTAGAAGCTTACAGTTACCAGGCCATAAAACAAGTTACTTCCCTCACCAAAGTCTATTGCCACGTGTGGGGCAAGATGGCTGCCGACGTCTGCCAAGAGTTCAGGCTTCTTGGGTTCCTCTCTACCTGAGGCTCCGTTTCTCTCCAGGCTCAGCTGCTGTGCTCTCTTCACAAGGCCAGCTGTAGACTTTCAGGTGAATGGCTCTGTCTCCCTCTCTCCCTGGGGCTTCTGCCTTGTCTAAGGAGCTGTCTCTGTGCCTCTCTGTTCTTCTCCTATGTGTTCACTTCCCAGGCTCCAGCTCAAAACTCAGCATCAGAACGCCAACTCACTCCTCTGCTCTGCCGTGTGGTCTGTGTAGTCTGCTGTGTAGCAACGTACTACTGATGTGGCCCAATCAAAGCCCTAAACGTAATTTAATCACGCCCAGGTACAGACCAGTTTACAAACATAATCCAATATCTATTTTTGGAATTCATAAACAATGCCAAACTGCCACAGAGGGCTAAGGGGAGGGAGAAGTTTTGGGCAACAGACAAGTTTCTCCCTCCAGGGCATGTAAGGGAAGAGTGAAGGTAGAGTGAAGGAGTGGCAGGAATAGTCCTGCTGCCTCACTCCCTCTCTGCCCCGCCTGGATTTGAAGAAAACGTTATTTCCACCACGGGGCTCTTTGCTCCCTCCTCCATGGTGGAGGTGGCCCATCCTAAGGACAGGTGAATTCTGTCTACCACAGCACACAGCAGCCCTTCCTTAACTCCAGAAGCAGCTAATAACCGTAATAGGAATACGCACGTTCACATTTTGAGAATGGTTGCAGCACAGCGTAGTGGTTATAATCACAGCTTCAGGAGCCAGATGGGCAGGCTGGAATCCCGGTTCTGCTCCTTACTAGATGAGTAACCTGGGGCAAGTTCTTTAAGGTCTTCAAGCCCTGGTTTCCCCATCTGGGCAGTGTGGGAAATAGCAGTTCCCATCCTCTCCCACAGCACACACACCAGAGGGTTGTTGTGAGCTTTAAGGGTGTTAATACATCTAAGGTTTAGGAGGGCATGTGGGATCTCGCAAGCGCAACACAGGCTTTTGCTAAACAGTTACATAGCGCCCTTTCCTGAGAGCGCTTGAGAATTAACGCGTATACTTGTTGGGTAATGTTAGTTTTCCATAATTCGGCTCAATTTGGCTCAGCTTCAAATGCTCTCTATAAAAATGAGAGAAACTATTTTGAAAAATAACTTAAAAGCTTGATATGGATATTATTTTAAATTGGTTTCAAGACACTATCCTTCAAGATATATCAGGAGGGAGCAGATGTGGCTCAAGCAATTGAGCTCCCACCTCCCACATGGGAGGTCTCAGGTTTGGTTCCCAGTGCCTCCTGAAAAAACAAAAACAAACAACAAGCAAAACAAACAGAAGAACCAACTCAGGGAGCCAATGTGGCTCAATGGTTGAGCTGGCTTCCCACATACGAGGTTCTGGGTTCAATGCCCCACCCCCCCAGTACCTCAGGGGGGAAAAAAAAATCTATCTATCTATCTCAGGACTCCCCTCCTCCACTAATGTTTTCTGATGACTCTGGTTGGCTCCCACATCTTTCCTTCCTGACTCATTCATAACACCTACAAAATTCCACACGTGCCAAACACTTGCCTTTGTTACATTTGGTTTAGCACATTATTTTATGAAATCATCTTTTAGATGGTTCTTCTCTTGTTCCACCGCTATACATCCCTGGCCAACTACAGGACAGTGGTGGATATAGCGTAGGCTCTTGAGTCAGCAGATGGAGGTTGGAATCAGAGTTCAACCATCTACCAATTTTAGCACCTCAGGCAAGTTCCTTAATCTGTCCCTAAGCCTCAGCTTCTACAGCACAGAAACGGCCTTAGGAGTCCACCCACCCACTGCTCAGGGTTGCTGAGTTACTGCACATAGAGCCCCTGGCATGCTCCCTGCCAAAACGTAAGGACTCAGTAAATAGTCACTGTTATTCCAATGCCTCATAGAGCGCTGGGATTCCCTGCGGGAATAGACACAATGAGGTGCCTACTGAAGAGCTGTCAAATTGAGTTGACTTTACCCACCCAATTTTCCCTTCAGGAGAAACTCCAGAAAGCTGTGACCCAATTGAGGCAAGTGGAACAGGAATGTATGAATCTGATAGAGCTCACAACAAAGCAAATAACCGAATGGAAGGTAAGAATCTTAGTTGAGCTCAACTTATTTTCCATCCTAGAGCTTCGGCCCAGGGGATGATTGGGGCAAAGTACAATGATGGCTTATTCTCACTAAACCAGACCAAATAACTGACACCCAGAGAAGAAACCAGTATCTGTTTCTATGTCTAGTGTCCCCTACTTGTCTATGTCCATGAGAATTTACCGCCAGCCTCGTCAATCCTTCCATGGTAACTGGCTAGGATTCCTGATACCTCAGTCGGCAGAAGCAGAATTAGAGTGTCCCTTTACACAGAACTGGCCTTGACCTGGTTTCAAAGTTTAACTACGCCAGCGCACCTTTCACAGGTTCAGGCACCAACCTCTGTGAGCACTCGGAAGACAGACGCACTCCACTGGGGGCTCATGGTACTCAAGCCCATGAGGCTGATAAGGAAAACCCATTTGATTTATAACAAGGACCATAAACTGTTATAAGAACCTACAAATTGCAGCTGCAGAACTGTGGGGTCTCTGAGACTGTTTTCATGGCTGGCCACGTATCTCACAGATAAATTCCTTTATGGAAATATGTATGTAATCCGTTAGCGTATGCTCAGATCCCAAGGGCCTCTGGGCCATTTTGCCTCTTTCAGGGGTCTTTCCCCATCTCTGCTCTGATCCTTTGTGATATTAAATTGTCTCGGAGGACACTCTTACTTCCCTCGTTTCCAGGATCTTGGGCAGCGGGGAGAGGCTTGATTGTAACTAACCTATCCAGGAACCTCCTCAACGGAGGGGTTACGGCTACATCTGTCTCTTACGAAAAAGCTCCTCTTCATCCTAATTCAGTGTCCCTTTTCCACAGCATCACGGTCATTGAAACACTGCAGGAATTGAGGAAGGACTAATGGAAGTGACAACTGCATATTCTCCAAAATGAAAACTGAGCCCCATAAGATATATCACTGAATTCCTGCCAGCCTCCCACATGGGATAGTTAAGTTGACTCTGGGCTGGTGGATGACACTTTTCATGAACCCATGTGAAAAGCTTGCCAAGGCTGCACCTCGCGTTGTTTTAAAATCCAGTCATGGGAAGTGGATGTGGCTCAAGCGGGAGAGTGCCGAGGTCCAGGTTCAGTTCCCGGAACCTCCTAAAAAAAAAAAAAAAAAATGAGAAAACCAACTCAGGGGAGCCGAGGTGGCTCAGCAGTTCACCATTGGCTTCCCATGTATGAAGTCCCACGTTCAATCTCCGGTACCTCCTAGAGACAAACAGGCGAAAAAACCAGCTCTCATTGCGGGGTGGATGTGGCTCAGTGGTTGAGCACCTGCTTCCCATGTATGAGGTCCTGGGTTCAATTCCTGGTACCTCATT
>JAQZBX010002719.1:0-69829 GCA_029593785.1 Cabassous unicinctus
TTTTTTTCACAAAATGAGTTTGGTAATGTTTTTTCCTGTTCAACTCTTTGGAAGAGCTTGATCAAGGTTGGTATTAGATTGTCTTTGAAATCACCTGTTTTTAATTGCCAGTGTCATTTCATATTGTTCAGAAAAGATGCTATATATAATTCTAATCTTTCTAGATTTACTGAGACTTTGTTTTGTCACTCAATATGTGGTCTCTCCTGGAAAATGATCCATGCACACTTGAGAAGTATGTATAGCCTTGTGTTTGTGTGAGCAATGTTCTCTATATGTTTGTTAAGACTATTTCATTTATCATATTTTTCAAGTTCTCTATTTCCTTATTGATCCTCTGTCTAGATGCTCTATCTACTAATGAGAATGATTTTTTGAAGTCTCAACTAATTATTGTAGATATGTCTATTACTGCCTTCAATTTTTCCACTCTACAGGACAAGAAGGAGGATGATTTACTTGAGTAATGAATCCAGTCATTGCTTAATTTTGTCAAAATTCCTCATTAGTTTGGATCAAATTAATCCTAAGTGAAGCAATTTTTGATTCAGAATATCATTTTGCAGCCTTTTCATACCAATAAAAAATGCTATCCATTGTCTCTAAAAAATCCTTTTCCCATATTTTCTGAAGTGACCCCAAATGAACAATTTTGTTCAGGTCAAACATTCCCCAACATGGCCAGTGAAAGCCCAATTCATCTTGGACGAAGTTATGGCATTTAGAAGGACATTTTTAACATTGTACTTTAATAAGAGTACATAAAGATCAAGGATTTTTTCCTGGAGGAGAGGAGGATTTAGATTTAGAGGATCCCAAGATAGCTAGCAATATTCTGTCAAAATGTATCACACATCCACATCATGTCTCAGGCCCCATAACTGAAAGTTGGCCACTGCCAAATGGAATTCTGGCCATCTGTGATCCAGCAGGTGGAAGAATAGAGAATGATGTTTCTGGATCAAAGCCAGTTCCAAGAACAAAATCATGGCCTAATGAGAAACTTGTTGTAATATCTTTGTGATGCAGAGTAAAGTTTTTCCAAGTGAATAGTGGTATGGGGAGAACCACAAATTATTAATAAATTTGCTAGTGGATCACCTGGGAAATAATATTTGGTGCCACTCCCATTTTTACTTTATGATCTTTGGTCTGTTGATCCCAGCTATTGGACATATAGCACCAAAGAGTGGACACTGATTTAGAAGATGTACAGACGCTTGAAGATTATTTATCCATCCCTGTAACTAATTGCTCCACTGATAATATTGTGATTGAGTCTTCAAAAGGCCATTCCATGGTTCTGGCAATCTATGTAATTCAGGAGGATGGCTTACATGGTAAGTTCAGCTAATCCCATGAACATGGCCCCATTGGCCACATTTCATTTTCTGTAAAATGATTTCCTATTGCAGAAAAAATACTTGTGAAATACCATGATGGTGGTTAAGGCATTCTATAGGTAACATAGAGGGTAGTTTTGGAAATGGCATTGTGTGTAAAGAATCCAAATCAGGATCCAGAATAAGATTATTTTTCAGTAAGAACAAAACCCTGCCTCTTCCATGATGAAAGTCATCCAGTATGATGAACCTGCCATCAGGTGAACACTTTGGAAAATGATGACAAATCAGGGTGCTAGTGTTGGTCTCTTATGCTGGCATACTGGATGTCCAGCAGTGTCTCTGCTTAGGCAGGCCTTGGTAAGGGGAAGTCCATTTCACAGAGACTATGCATAACTTGCATCCAATCTACCATGGCCACTTTGATCCTGAACCTTTTGGACAATATCTGGGGAAAAGGCTGTGTGGTATTAACAGTACAAGTCATCCTATCCACTTGATTATTAAATCCTTCTCTTCTAAAGAAACATTAAGTTGAGCATTTACATGGGACAGAAATATGTTCTGTGTTTTCACCCATTCAGAAAGTTATATCTACACCCCTGTCCCCAAGAACAGTCCCTAATATTCCACATTCTTTTTATACCCTGGCAACCGAACCAAACTATTGACCACATCCCATGATTTTGTATTAGAGAAGTTATCTTTTTTATTTCATGATAAACCACTGTCATGTTCCAAGATGCATCTGTTTCCTGCAATGCCAAAAAGGAATGTTGAATATTAATGTGATGGAACCATCATCCCTGCATCCTTCAAACCATTCTGGTAGCACTACTCTTTACCAAATATGTGTAAATATATTTCCAACTTTCTATTCAGTTCCATTATTCAAGATATCTCTCTTTTCAACCTTTCTGGTACCACTAATCTTCACCATATATGTGTAACTACATTTGAGAACTCTCTATTCAGTTCCATTATTGCAAATATCTATCTTTACAATAATGCCACAATCTCTTGATTAACTTAGATTTTTGTAAATCCTAAAATCAGATGTGGGAGTCCTCTAACTTTATACTTCTTTTTCAAAATTCTTTGGAATATCTTATTCCTTTTCTTTGCATTTAGATTGCAAAATCAGCTCTTCTTTTTCTGCAAAGAAGTTTTACTTAAATTTGAATTGTTTTCCATTGAATCTATACATCAATTTGGTATTGCATTTTTAATTTTTTTTTTTATTTTAAGAAAAAATCTTTAGATTACATACATGTTACATAAAAAATATTAGGGGTTCCCATATGCCCTACTCCTTCCCCTTACCACACTTTCACACATTAACAACAAACATCATTACAGTGGTACATTTGCAATAATTGATTTACACATATTGAAGCATTGCTACCAACCATAGACTACAGTTTATATTATATTTTACACTCTGGTATTGCTTTTAATTATTAGGTGAACTATTTCCAAATAGCAACCTACCAATATCATATTTCTTTATTTCTTCTTTTAATTCAGATTTCATGACCAACATTACCTATTGCCTGTCATAATTTCTTCATGTGGAACCAAGGCATTCAGGTATTTAAAAAAAAAATTTAAATTTTTTCTCCTTTATAGCCATGTACTAGTACCTAGATTAGTATATGAGATTTCCAAGACAAGTGATGAGTATATAAAATACAAAACCTGTGATATTTACTTCTATCTGACCTCTAATAATCACTCACATAGAATATTACAGTTAAATGTCTACTGCCCCAACTCTCCTTTTAATAATTTTTATCTATAATTGTATCCTCTCTGTGATAACCTCCATGAGCTTAAATTTTCTCATGCCATATTGAACCATAGCACATGAAAATTGAAATACGAAACATAGTAATTTTTAAAATGCATATAAATTGTTATATGTTATTCTTTCATATTATTATATTGCATAAATAATTGTTGAATATTTAGGAATTATAGAAATTATCTTTCTAGCACGAGGAAACTAGATTTCAGTGGATTTAAGTTATTAACTTAAAGCCATAAAGCTAGTACATATAAGACCTAGGGCTCTGTACTAGAACATAATTATTATATTCACTTTCCAATCCTACACTATGTTATCTTTCCACTGAGGAATCACTAGTTATTAGGAGTCAAAATGCTTAAATGTAGGCATTTTTATCATGTAGTTTTTGTTCCAGAAACTTTCACTGAATATTATAGGAAAAAAATTCATCTTGTTACTTTTCTGTTGTGAAAGAGAATTAATATGTTTTCTCTATGAGTATCCCCTGTGGAATTGAGGAAGATATTAATGAGCTGGCATAGTTATTCAAATGCTTAATATTCACAGTGGTTTTTAAATTGAGTGACCAATTCAGTTCAAAGGAAAAAGAAAAAAATTTTCATCACCTAGAACATATTTCAGAAGCTATAACCCTCAATCTCAAAGTAGAGTATGAGATTGAATACATAATTTGAGAAAGTGTTTTGTAGTTTACTCAGAGTTGTGTTACAGATGAATGTGATGCCCTCTAGAAAATATAGGTGGGGAAATAGGAGGGTCTTTCAACCTACTTATGAAACTAGAGCTGCAAATCAGAAATTTACTTTAATTGTTTTGATGGAACAAAATAAATTATATGTGTTATATGTAACAAAACAAAACTTTATTCCTTCTTATGGTTGAGTAAGATTCCATTGTATGTATACACCACATTTTGTTTTTCCATTCATCTGTAGATGAAGGACTTAGTTGCTTCCACATTTTGACATTGTGAATAATGTTGCTTTGAACACTGTTGTGCTTATATTTTATTTTATTACTGTTTTCAATTCTATTGAGTATATACCTACTCCTAGGATTGCAGGATCATATAACAATTCTATACTTAGATTTTTGAGGATCTGCCAAACTGACCTCCATAGTACCTGAACCATTCTCATTCCCACCTGCAGTCAAGTAGTGTTCCTATTTCTCCACATCTTCTCCAGAAGAAATGTATAATAGTCTTATGTCTCTTTTTAAAAAATGTATTTTTACTTAAAAGTCATCCAAATTAGAAAAATATGAAAGTTTTCCAAATTTTAAATTTTCACCATTCACTCAGACTGGAAGTTGGACAGAGTACTATGTGAAATCTGTTCAACCCAGCAGAAATAGACAACCTCTTGGGAGATAGTAGAGCAACAACATAAAGTAAATCTGGGTCCCAGGAATACAAAAAGGAAAAGAGCCACCCATAAATCCTAGTTAGCTAGAGTCTGTACTGTTACATCCAAGAATGATACTTCTCCTTTGTTGAGCCTCCCTATTTCTGAAGCTCTTAATTAAACTAGCTAGTGTACATCTAAGTAATACAGGTTCTCTCCCATCCCAGTTACATCACATGATATTCCTTCTTTCCTGTACAGGGTTATTTCTTTCTGTAAATAAGACTATAGTTGTATGTTTGAGTATACATAATAGCTATCTCCAATATTACACTGTCTTCTATTAGTGTCTCTAGTGATTTCAGGAAAAACCGTACACTTCATTTCTCTGTATTTGTTAATATTTTTTTAAAATAATAAAGGTGTGGTATATTTTCAACTCAAAGAAGATTGGTACACATTTGTAGTAAAAAATGTTCTATGACAAAAAGATGATTAAGAATGTGAACTCAAATGTCAGTTTGTCTGGTTTCTAATTTGAGCTTGTCCTTAAACCTGTTGCCTGACCATGAATTAAGCTATGAAATCTCTATGCTACCTAGTTTCATCAAATGAAAATTCACCCATTCAAATATATTTATTAAGTAATTCTTCTGGGTGTTAGGGATCATATTGAACATAATTGGCAAAAAGTTTGCTAATACATGTTTTAATGTCTAGGGATACAGAGAAGAAAGACAAGACATAAGCAGAATATGTGAATGAAAATTTGAACACGTGTCATGGAAAATAAATGCCACATTTGTGAGAGATGGAAGAGGTGCAGTTTTAATACCGTATAAGGAATAGTTTATGGGTTAGAGAATGAAGAAAGACCCATGCAGTCATCCATGGGATATGAATTTCAGGAAGATGAAAAATTGGAAATGTTCCAGGCAGCCTCAGAACAATTGTGCATAGGGAAGGGTGAGGATGTCTGTGTGACCATTCCAACATGAGGATAATAGACAAAATGATAAAAGAGGAGTTCATAGCAATAAGGAGTAGGGAAAAGTCAGATTGAACCTGTAATCTCTTGTAAAAAATTTTATTTATGCTCTTAATGTGATGAGAACCCTTCTAAGTTTTTTGAAGAAAAGTGACATAAGACACCGTATCACTCTAGCCTCTACATTGAGATTAGACTCAAGGAGTATAAGGCAGAAAACAGGGAGACAATCTAAAAGAATGTAGCAATAATTTAAAGATTGGGATAATGTTTTTTTGGACCAAGGTAGTAGCAAAGAAGATGTTGAGAGACAGTCACCTTCTAAATTTATTCTGCACAGGGAATTAATATGATATGCTGATGGACTAGATGTAATGTTTGTGACATAGAGATAATGGCGTGATGACTCTTAAGGCTTTGCCTGAACAAATAGGGGGGTAATTTTCATTACCTGAGATTAAATTTGACATATTGCAAGTATCTGACTGAGAGTTATCTTGTGAAAATAAAGTATGTTAATTATATACCTACAGCACTTTAAATATTGTCTGGCACTCAGTAGGTGCTCATTAAATAAAATCTGTTTTTAATATTATTAGAGTACATCAATCATTTGCAAAGAAAAATTATTGTCCATATTTATCATGCTTTATTTTAGACTTTTAATCATGCTTAAGTAGCTCAACCTTAATAATGTGCAGAATTTTTAAAATTTATTGAAGTATATCACTCATACATGAACATACATAAACAATAAGTGTATAGCAATAGTTGTGAACTTACAAAAAAAACATACATAATATCATACCAGGCTCTCATACCTAACACTACCACCATACCTTCCATTGTTGTTAAACATTTTTAACTAATGATTAAAGAACATCCTCAAAATATTACTACTAACCAAATATTTTACCCCAACCCACACTATTACTATTATTATTATATCATTTATACATGAACATATATAAACAATAAGTGTATGGTAAAAGTTGTGAACTTACAAAGCAAACACTCATAACATCTTACAGGAGTCCCACACATCAACTCTCCACCAACACCTTGCATTGTCATGAGGCATTTGTTACAATTATGAAAGAATATTGTCAAATACTTATTGCTAATTACATTCCTTATCTTACATTTGGTGTATTTTTCCCCTAACCCATCCTAGAAATTGTAAACTTAAAAAAACAATCATGCTCATGTGCAGAACTCCCTAAAACACCCCTCTATCAACACACCACAGCATGGTGGAATATTTTTTACAGATAATGAGGTAATATTATCCGAATATTACCAGATCCATAGCATACATTTGGCACACATTTTCCTTACTCTACCATTAACAACACAGTACATCTTTGGCATAGATGCAAGAATATTACATTATTACTGTTAATCACAGTACATAGGTCACTCCAATTGTATTTTTCCCATGCTTCTCTACATTCCCATCACCGTGCAATAGTGATATATATCTGCTCTAGCTCACAAAGGACACTCTTGCATCTGTACCATAAACCACTATTCTTATCCACTTCTGGGTTTACTGTTATTTAGTCCCTAGATTATTCTCTAGCTTTCTGTCAATTGGCATTTATATCCATAGGCTACCATTTTCAACCACATCCCCATTTGTAAACCAGCTGTTACTCACTATCATGTGTTACCATCAACTCTGTACATTTCTACATTTTTAGAGTAGAGCTGATTAAAATGTCTACATACATTAAATATCAATAGTCCATCTCAGTCTTCCTCTTATCTCTTTTAAGAATCCACTACCTACCACCAGGTCTTGAAGATATTGTCCTAAATTTTCTTTTAGAAGCTTTATGGTTCTCACTTTTATATTTAGGTTTTGAGTCATTTTAGGTTAATTTTTGTATAAGGTGTGAAATGAGTGCTCCTTTCTTCTTTTACTATGGATATCCAGTGTTCTCAGCACCATTTGTTGAATTGACTGTTCTGCCTGAGCTGGGTGGGTTTCATAGGATAGTCAAAAATTACTTGATCATAGATATGAAGGTCTGTTTCTGAACCATCAATTCAGTTCTATTGGTCTATGTGTCTTTTGTTATGCCAGTACAATGCTGTTTTTCCCACTGTAGCTTAGTAATATTGCTTAAAGTCCAGAAATTAGAGTCCTACAACTTCACTTTTCAATTTTAAGTTGTTTCTGGCTATTCAGGACCCCTTACCCTTTCAATTAAATTTGAGAGTCATATTTTCCATTTATTTAAAAAATGCTGTTGGAAATATTATCAGGATTGCATTGAATCTGTATATCAATTTGAGTAGATTTGACATCTTAATGATATTTAATCTGCCAATCCATGAGCATGGAATGTTTTTCCAATTATTTAGGACAATTTAAAATTTCTTTTAACAATTACTTGTAGTTTTCTGAATACAAGTGCTTTACACCTTTGGTTAAGTATTTTCCTAAACATTTAGGTTTTATCTGTCATATTTTATTTTCACCATTCTTTTGGCAAATTTAGTTACTTTTATTGAGAAAATCTTCATTTATAGACTCTCTTCCAGGCCTCTCTTTTCTGCCATTTCCTTTCAGGCTGTAACACATCTTTTAGTATTTCTTGCAAAGTGCATTTCTTGGTTGCAAACTCTAAGTTTCTGTTTATCTGTGAATATTCTAAACTCACCCTCATTTTTTAAAGACAATTTTGCTGGATATAAAATCCTTGACTGGAAGTTTTTATCTGGCAGTATCTTATATATATCATACCACTGTCTTCTTGCCTCCATGGTTTCTGGTGAGAAATCAGCACTTAAACTTATTGAGTATCCCTTATATGTTTTGCATTGCTTTTCTCTTGCTGCTCTCAGAATTCTCTCTGTCTGACATTTGACATTCTTATTAATATGTGCCTTTGGGTTGGTCTACTTGTATTATTTTGGATGGGAGTATGTCATGCTTCTTGGACATGGATATCTATGTCCTTCAATAGAGTTGGGAAATTTTTTACCATTATTTCTTCAAATACTCCTTCTGACCCTTTTTCCTTCTCTTCACCTTCTGGGACACCCATGGCATATAAATTTGCATGTCTCTTGCTGACAATTATTTCCCTGAGACCTTGTTCAAGTTTTTTCAAGCTTTTCTTCATCTGTTTTTTTGTATGTTCATTTTCAGAGGCCATTTCTTCAAGTTCACCTATCCTCTCTTTTGCCTCTGCAAATCTGCTATTATACAATTCCAGAGTATTTTTATTTTGTTTATTGGACCTTTCATTCCCATAAGATTTATTTTTCTATGTATGCTTTCAAATTCTTCTTTGCATTCATCCAGTATCTTCCTAATATCCTTAATTTCTTTAGCTATCTCATTAAATTAATTAAGGAGATTTGTTTGAACATCTATGATTAGTTGTCTCAACTCATTTATATCATCTGGAGGCTTTATCTTGTTCCTTTAACTGGGCCATATCTTCCTGTTTCTTGGTGTGGATTGTAATTTTTTGTTAGTGTCTTGGCATCTGACTTACTAGAGTCTTCACTCTGGGTGCAGTTTTTCCCTTTTGTTTAGGGTGTCTTGCCCTTTCTCCCTTGCTGGTTGTGTAGTCAGAGCTAAGGATGCAGTTGGTGATATAAGCTGTGGAAGCTTAAGCTGCCCTTAGGACCCCAAAGACCAATGAAGTTTCTCCCAACTTTCTCCTTTGCCAGGGTTAGGTACAGGGCCACAGCTATGTGGAATAATCCAACTCATGCATACCTAGACTGTAGTTGCCCAGAGAGACTGATGAAGCTTCATGCCCCCTTTTCCCCTGCCTGAGGTGGGGATGGAGCTTCAGGTGTGGGCAGCAATCTATGTAGTGCAGATCCAAGATAATCACAGTTGCCCCGGTAGACTTCCAATTATTCAGTCTCTGCCAGCCAAATGTAATGGCATTTACCTGGATAGGCTGGTGCAGGGCCTGCCTGGTACTCCCTGTTATAGCTGAGACTGAAGCTAGGCTAGGGCTGCAGGCCAATCTGGGTGAGAAAAGCTGGCTTCTAACATCTGTAATTTTCAGTAAGCCCGGCTTCCCCTCATGCTGGTGGTGGAGTCAAAATGGCAGCTATTGGCCTCTTTCTGACTTGGACAGTTTCAAACTTTAGCTGTTCTTAGGGGTATACTTTAGCCAGCCACATTGACTAATCAGTAGCTGACACTGGTGTCCTACCATCTCTTCATCCCATTTTTGGGAACTGGAGCTTCCAATTCCTGCCACAGAATAGTTTCTGGGGTGTCTTGCATTGCCAAAGTAGGATGAGTACCTACCTCCATGGTGTGGCCTGTTATTTCTCAGAGAGCCTGGCACAGTGACCCCCAGCTTCCTCCCAGCCCAAGGTGGTCCTGGGGCTTATGCTAGAACTGCACTCTGTTCTAGATAGAAAGAAGTTGCTCCCTTATAGTACTGTGATTTTCAGCCAGTCCCACTTCCCTTTGGGCCAGGTGCAGAGTTAAGATGGTGACGACCAGCCTCCTTCTGACTAGGACAGTTTCAAACTTTAGCTGTTCTTAGGATTATATTTTAGCTCACTCAATTTACTAATCAGTGGTTGAAGTGGGTGCCCAACAATCTCTGTCTCCCCCACTTTTGGGAAGTGGAGCTTCCAATTCCAGCTGTGGAATAGCTCCCAAGGTGGCTTGTGCCTCCAGTGCATGATGGGCAGCAGCCTTCATGGCATGGAGTACTCTACTTAGGAATCTTCTCTGCAGATGAGCAATCTCCTCCTTCCATTCCTCCATGGATTTTTCAGGATGTTCTTTTGGTCTCCTGGAGCACCCAAACCAATCCTTTAGATACCTCTGGGTGATTACTAAATGCTCTGTTGTAGTAGCTGATTCTAGGAGTTCCTTAGGCTGCCACCATCTTGCTAGCTGTCAATAATACATAGAATTTTGAAATACCACCATGCATAAAAGGGTTTTGTTTTAAAGATACTTCAGACCACCTGTTGTATAAAATATGACATACACTGACATATATTTGGAAATGTCAATAGTTTATTGTGTTCACATTTCCAAGCAGTTATATTACATTTATTTACTAATATAATAAATGATTTCTAGAATATAAGAGGACAGGGTAATCTCAAATTAATTAAAACAAAAGCAATTTCTGAACTTATTATTGTTTAAAAACATAAAGAATCTGTTGACCATAGTTGCTAACAAAAACCAACAGAATACATACTCTAAATTATAGAAATATATATAAATGAAAGTAAGGCTGGCACAGTTCATTAAAAAGACCAGAAACTGTAAAGTGCTCACAAAATAAAGACACAATAAAAGATAAGTGATTAAATTAGAAAGTATATTATTAAAACCAATCCTTAATAAAGATATAGCTAATTAAAAAAAAGAACAGGAATTGCAATAAATTTAAACTCTAGACAGTGTAGAGATCAGAGCAAAAGTAATTCTTATTTCAGTAATTTATATGGATGTCATATACGATAACTTAAAATTTTATGTAAATGTGGAATATAGATGAAAATAGTGTACATTTTAATTATTTGAATAAATTAATAATCAGTAACAAACTAGTGATAAGTCATCAAAATTTTAATCTTTAAGAAAGGTTTGAACATATTTTAATATTAAAAAAATAATTCAAGATGAACAATTATAATTCTTCTAAGAAAACCTTAATATACACTAAAATAAAACAAATCACTTGAAGGGGAAAATGTATCTACTACCACTACATCAATTTAAATATAAATAAACATAGGAAAATGTAGGAAATATACTTTTTGAAATATACATAAAATAGAAGATAGAATTTCCAGATTACATAGAGGCATTTTGAAAAGGAAAGTCTAGCAAGTACTGGAGACAAATTTATGGGCTGCCACAAAGTTTGGATTCATAATCAATTCTTAGCTTTGCCACTTTTCTCTATTAAACTTCCTAAGACAAATGAACCAATATTTAATTCAGAAATTATAACTTTTTAAAGAACATAAACATATAGAAAGCAGGAAAAATGAAATTATTTTTAATCATACCAAAATTATACAAAGACATAGTAATTATTGAATATAGCTGGTGTGTGACAGAAAGATAGGCTTTTCAAATGGTTACCAGGTAGAACCAAACAAATATAACTACATGAAGCATTTAGCTTCATTAATATGAAAAACTTGAGGGCTTAAAGCATTGCAAGATGAGTTTCTTGATTTTGCTCATGTACCAAATATATTCATTTCCCAAAATTAAAAAAGCAAAGGAAATGCCAAAAGTTATAGTGGTGAGTGGAAAAGAAAAGCTGCAAAATAGAAACTAATAATGACAATTTTATATACATGTATAATATATGCTTACATAAACATAAGATTTTTCTAGAAGACATGAACAAAACTCTCAAAATTCAAGGTATTTTTGTATAACAAATTTTCTTCAATTTTACTCTATGACATAAATCTATCACATAATATACATTTTTTCAAAACAAAATCTATTGCGTATTGAAAATTTTTCAATTATATAAGCATTCTGATGATACTGTTCAAAATTCATTACTAATACATTAATTTCCATTCATAATGTGATTTAATTTTAAGTTAATTGTATGGATTTAGAAATTGTTTTCTTATACAATTGAAGGACTAGATTCATACTTTTGGTGACTTATTAAGGGATATACAGCTAAAACCCTGGCAGTTATAGAATCTAAACTCTGGATTTTCAGGCCAATGCAGCACTCTTTAAGACTATGATATATATATTTTTTATATCTATAGAGTAAATGACTCTGAAAAATATTTTCATAATAAAATTCTCTGAATTTAAACTTGCAAGACTCAGACAGGATTTCAGTATAAGTGTCAGTGCAGGACAGAGCTAAAATTGGGGTATTGTCATAGAAAAAAGTGATAGATTACATTGGGTTTACAGAAATGCAAACTGCTAATGCAAAGGAAAATAGCTAATTATTGAGTAAAGCCAATCATGTAGGACACAGTGATAAGGGCATAGCAGATTCACCTGAACATAACAACCTGGTAGTGAAGAGGATTGCAGGTGGCTACATAGCAGTCTTAGGCCATGGAAGAGAGAAAGAAAAATTCAGTGACAACTAAGAAGATAAAAAAAAAAAATCTATGTGAAGCAGCATTTGAATGAAATATATTTGTTGGAATTCAGTAAGTTCTCTAAGGTGTTAGGTATGATTAATATTTAGAAACTGAAGTCAAGCAATGACAGGTGAATGAGGAAAAAGTATATGGGGGTGTGAAGCTGGAGATCCAGGTGAATTATCAATATCATACCTGTATTCCCCAGCACAATAATCATGTATCTCAGGAGAAATAATAAAAAGAGGAATTGTGGGATATCTTCAGATTCTGTCAATCCCAGAAGGATGAAATCGGGCCCATTTGTGATATTCCTACTTCCCATAAAAATCAACTATTGCAAACTATTGAGAAATCAAACTTCGGAACAGTTTTTTTTAAAAATAGGAGTAATCTGGCCTTTAAAATAAAATTTGCTTAGTCATTTTAAAAATTCATAATAAAGCATAATTTTGAAAATATTACTGAAGAATTTTTTGTTTGATTGCCAAATATAAATTTGGTATCAATCAACTTTGGTTATTTCATAATGGTATTTCATATATATTGCATAAGAAGAATGATTTGACACTCTTATTAAACTTCCCCACATTAATACATTTATAAATATTAAAACATTATATAGTAGTTATTACTATTATACACATTTTTAGATGAGAAAAAAAGCATGAACATTTTTAAGTAATTTATCCATAGTCACAATCATAAAGTAATTTTGGTACTGTGATTCTACCAAGATTGGTTGAATTCAGAGATGTTGCTCATAACACTGTATTCATAAATATTTTAATTTCAGAAAAGCAAAACAATCTATTTATACAATAAACAATGATAGAGAGTTTAATTCATTATTTACTGTTCTTTTACATCCAATATTATTTAGTACAAATGACAGATTCGAAATTAAAGTTTAGGTGCATTAAAATTATAAAGAGCACATTATTATTAATTTTCTTGAGGTAGGTTTATTACTAAGGAATATAATCAAAATTCTTCCAAAAATTTTATTTTCAATATATATTCATTGCTTGATGACGCTGTATCCATCAATCCTATATTTCCATTTCTACAAATTCTGGCAGTGCTTAAGTTATGCTTAAATGATATGTAAATACATTTGCCCAATCCTCTAATAATATTGAAATTATTGAGATAAGCCAAAATGCCCTAAATTTAAGATACTTACTTAACATAAGTCAAAGTTGGTGAAAAACTTCCTCCACCATTATCTATTAATTTGTCAGCCTCAACTTTTTCTCACAAATAAAGTATGTAAACCATTTAAGGAACCTGAAAGTTATGTGATATGATTTTTTTCCTTTGAAAAAATATTTAATTTTTATGCATACCTATTACTATATATATTGAGAGAGAGGGAGACAGAGAGAAAGTAAAATAAATCAACCTTAACTTTTTACTAATGTCCCAATCAAATAGAAAGTTCACCTGGGATTTTTGTCTCCCAAGTATTCCAGGGATACACAAGCAGAGCAGTGTATCCCGATATTGCCAGGACATCTCTTATATTGGTGATTGCTTATAATGCAACATTTGGTAATCACTGGGACCAATTTCTAAGGAAGATTGCTTGGCATCATGCCAAGGTTAAAGGCTCAAGGACTAATGCATCCATGTTAGGTTTGTAATAGAGAATTGTCTTCATCTTAGAAGTTACATAATGTTGAGCAGCATTTTTGGTATTCTCTTGTGATACCCTAATTTATGACTGGATTAAAAGAGATCATTTCTACAGAAATATTTTATTGCTCTGTGGCTGAAAGGCAAGATCATTAACCATCAAGAATGGAATAGCACATTTTGTCCAATGACACTATCATAGGATTAATTATTGTTCATTATACAATTATTATTATACAAAAAATTAAAAAATGAAAATCATTCATAATTATTGTTATTCTTTAAATGCATTTGTGACCAAGTATTTTCCTTTGTGCATATAAAGCTTATTTATATGTGTTTATATTCTAGCATGCTGAATTTTCAGTAATATCTTGCTTTTATTATTAAATATTTATAATACACCTTGACCTCTTTTACAATAAGCTTTTTTAAAACCTACAATTCCATATATTTTGCTTTGACTGGTGCAGCATAATTAACATCTTTCTAGGAGTGAGCACAAGCTAATTTATGGGAATGTTTGCGGAATCTGAAGGAAAGCATCATGGTGTTTCTTCAGTCAAGTTTGGAATTGTCATCTAATTCATTGTCACAGCAGATGCAAGTATTTAACCATCACAAACTTTTGCTTAATTTGTTTTATTCTTTTAGATTATTGCCTCTTATTATATTAAGAGAAACATGTTAGAAAATGTAAAATCAGTGCTGAGATGAGGAAAGATTTTATAATAATATCGATGGCCAAAAGCTTACTTCCTCTGTATAAAAACACATGAAATGAATTCCTGTGAATCTTTCATTATTTAACAATAACAGAACCAATTTTAAGGTAGATTCATGAAAGAAATACTGTTTATACTGCAGAATTTCCAGAGTGAATTTGTCATAAGGATCAAAGAATTAGAAGATAATATTTAATCAATTAAATAAAGCTTTGTAAGTACAATTCTTCAATATCAAAAATCCTGTGAATGAGAAAACTTATTTGGCAATTAAAAGCCACCATCAATTCAATTGACAATAAGCCAAGTTGGGATTTATGGTGTTCTACATAAATGCCACCTAAACAAGATCTGCTTACTGCTTGGAAAATAACCATAAGGAGATTTTTCTTCCCAGCATTGCAATAGTTGTTTTTTCTTAATAGATATTAAATGTACTTCCAAACAATATAAATAAGAGCTGAACAAGTAATAATTCACATAACTTTTTATGACTAATTGTTTTTGCTGAATCTTTATTGTTGGGATTGTATTATAACACTTCTAATAGTTAAAAAAAAAATTGATAGATCAGGAGTAAGAAACAGAAAGGAAACACGACTTATTTGTCCTATATTTCAACAAAATTAGAAATTTATCTCTGATAATTAATGAATGTCATTTATTAATAAAATTCTATTCCTCTTTTTAATGATCTCCATTGTTCACATGCTTTGAAGCTCTTTTTAGGAATTTTATAATTTTATGAAAAAGTTCCTCATGTTATTTTATACCATCACTCATATTTCTTGAATACAAAGGTTTTATTTATATGCTTATATTCACATTAATCATTTTTACATCCCTTACTATTCAGATTTTTTAATGTTTTTCTTTATTGGAGAAGTTCTGGGTTGACAGAACAGTCATGCATAATACACAAGATTCCCATACACCTCCACACCACCAAAAATGTCAACTGTTGTGAAACATTCATTGCAATTGCTAATGTCTTATTTTTAAAATTATGTTATTAAATAAATTTCATGATTTATCTTATGCTTCATAGTGTAATATAGTTCCATAGATTTTTTTAAAAAAAATTTTATTCTCTTATCATATATACAAACTAATTGTTTTGGCAAGAACTTCACATGCAATGTTCAACAACAGTGTTGGAAAAAGACATCTTTTTGTTCCTGATATTAGAAGGAAAGCTTCAATCTTTCACATTAAGTAGGATGTCAGCTGTAGATTTTGCTTATATACAATTTATTCTGTTGAGGAATTTTCCTTTTATTCAAGTGTTCTATGTGTTTTTACCAAGGGGTGCAGGCTTTTGTCAAATGCCTTTTTTGCATCAATTGAGATGATCTTGTGATTATTTTTCTTTATTGTGTTAATATGGCATATTACATTAATTGATTTTCACATGTTGTACTCTTCTTTTTCATTATAATCCTCAGCCTGACTAATTTCAAATGTCTAGACTTTGAGTTCACTGATTTCACTCTCTGACAGCTCCAATATGTTCTTGTAAAATCTCTGGGCATTTTTTTCCTTTAATTTATAGTGGTATTCAACTCCAGTAGTTCTGTGTGGTTCCTTCTTAAAATTTCTATCTCTTTACTAAGTCTCTTATATAGCTCACTCATCATTTCCCTGATATTCTTCAATGCTTTCTCTGTATTTTTACATCTCCTTTAGCATTTCAAAATCATGTTTTTAAAAGGATTTGTTTGATAGGCCCATATTCTTATCTTCATTTCTGTTTTCTGAAATTTTATCCTCTTCCATTGCATGGCCATCATTTCCTGTTTGTCTTGTACTCTTTTGGTGCACACTGTACATTTTAATATTTTAAGATGTTAACTGTGTGAATTGCTTCCTGTCATTTCTGTTTCTTGGTTTTGTAAACTGGTGATTAAAAGACAGAGATTTTCTTGAGCATTCCTGAGAAGAATGCAGTGTGGAGGGTTTTTCCTGTCTTTTGGGGCCAGTTTCTTTTCCTGGGCTTTTGTTTGTTATAATTCTTTTGGAATTTCCATATTTACAGAGTTTTGGTTCCCTCTTTATTACCAGAAGCCAGACTTCCCTCTCCTGAGTGTTTGACACCCAAAGGCCTTTACTCCAGACAGTTCACCTCTATGATTTGTTACCAGCATTTTATTGCCTCAATCTGCTTTTGCTTGGGTGTTTAATTCTGGAAGATGAGCATGCCTGAAAGGACTTTCTCATGTCATTCTTAGCCTGCCAAATGAGTTACCAGAATCCATGAATGGGGTAAAGACCAGCTGTAAAGACTACTGGGAAGAGAATCAAGAATGGTGTCAAGAGCTTCTCTGATGACTCCTCAAAACTGAGCTTTCCTGACCTAACCAGACAATGCAGCCCTTCAATTAAGTGCCCCTAAAAGCCCAGGGGAAGCTCAGGGTCCTGAACACTCCATAATTTCTGCCCAACTCTGAGCCAGTTTGAAAAAATGTCAGCTGCCTCCCTTAGCAATGCAGGCTGAAAGAATGGCTGTCACTGCTTTTATGGGAGGCATGTTGAAATAATGGCTGCCCTTCAAAGACAAGCCTCAATAAAGCCAATATCACAAATCAAATACTGAGAGAATTGATCCAGCATGGCCACATCTTGTCTTGGGAAAGAGAATTTTTATGTCCCTTTTTCCCACCAGTGAGCTAGCCAGTGGCTGGATTGCACTGTTTCCTACCATGAGAATGAGGAATGGGCATCAGTAGCCACCACATGGAGAAAGCAATTTACTGTTCTTTATCATAATTTATCAGCCTCTTCCTTCTGCTCTTCCCTGGATGTAGATCAGTTTACTTCTTACCTCTGCGGTTTAAAACTAGTTGTTCCTAATTGTTCATGTCTGTTTAATTGTTGTTCTGAAATTGGAAAGTCTTAGTCCTGGAGCTCCCTACTCCACTATCTTCCCACCTCATCTAATAAAAATAGACATCATATGGTTGAGTCTTACTTTTTAAGAGTCAATTATAGGGCACTTAAAGGGATTGCTTAGACCTCTTAGATGTAAATTCAGTTTTCATGTACTGTTTTCATTTCATATATATTTTAAAATTTTGATCCTTCTCTTTGGCTTCCTTTTGGATAATATACTATTTAATATTAAAATCTGTTGCCTCAGCTGGATTTTTTAACCATACTTCATTTCACTATATTATTAGTGTTTTCTTGAGGAAAAAAATTTCATCTGTAAATTTTGTGTGTTCTTTATAGTATGATGATGAATTCTAGGCAACCAGATTGACAGCTTAAGATACTTCAGGGGCTATTCACCCAAAGAATCTTTGAAAAACTACATAAAATGTCCAAACTATCTTCACCAACTAAGAAAATAAAAAAAATTATTGCAGTAACAGAGAGTCCTGAATAAAGAACATGCACCTTAAAATTGGTAGCACCAGCTATCATCTACCCTAAACCCTGCTGGCACAGTGGAGAGCCAACCTGAACTTTTGTGGTGTGTCCTTGTCTCTGTTTTAGGGGAGTAGAGCAACCTCTATATACATACTTGAGTTCAGGGACAGTCTGAAAGCCCTACCCAGGACACCCACTGCTGTCTTGTTCTGTCCAGAACTTGCCATGCAGGCAGAAACAGGATGAAGACAGTTAAAGCAGTGTAAGAGACAAACAATTCAATGTAAACTGGAGCAAAGGATTCCTTTCAATAGGAATACAATAAAGCACTCTGAAGAGAGTAAATTTTATTTCACAGTAATAGGGAAGGCTTTCCAATTCTAGCAAAGAGGGAAATTAGTTAGTGAAGGAGAAGCCTCACACTTTTGCCTCAGGTTGATCTTCTTAATAGGAAAGCTAGATTCTGAAGGAGAACACCAGACAAGATGGAAGCAATTTTCAAAAACAGTGACATATGATTTTTGCATTGATTTTTTCTTTGTTAGCTCCTGACACTCAATGATGTATCTGTTACATAAATATCTGGATACAAATTTTAGAAACATATAACTCAGGAACTTAATATCATAATTAAAAATTAAGTATTAAAATGTACATTGTGAAACAAAATGTACATTTGTTTCACAATGAGATATCTAAATCCCCTCTCAATCAGAACCAGAATATCCATCACATTCCCAAATCCTCAAGATTGAGGAATGAACAAACAAAAGAGTGGAATGTATGCATGGACCAAAGTAGACTTATTATTTTAGTAACAAAACAACTTACAACTTTGATATTAAAAACAGTGGTCCCCAGATGTTCTAAGGAGAGGAGGGGAGAAAAGGTGGAAAATGGGGCACTTTTGGGACATTGGAATTTCTCTTCATGATATTGCAATGATGGATACAGTCCATTATACATTTTGTCAAACCTGTAAATTGTACGATGTAGAGCATATGCTATAATGTAATTGATACACCATGGTTAGTAACAATGCTTCAATATTTGTTCATCAAGTGTAACAAATGTGTCACACTAAAGAAAGATGCTAGTAATAGGGGAAAATGTGAATGGGGGAGTAGGTAGGGTATTTGGAATCCCCTATATTTGGTTTATAACTTTTCTTTAATATGAAACTTCTTTAAAAATAAAGTTAAAATAAAAAGCTTATCAGACAAAGACATAAATTATGGTCCATCTCAAGGAAGAATGTAAAACCTCAAAAATCATCAAAGAAGAAGATGAAATGTTAAATATAATCAAGAAAGAATCAATGAAAACAAAGACAGCAAAAATGAAATAACCCAGGCTGAACTGGAAAAAGAAAAAAAATCTATGAAAAAAAGATAATAGATCTTCAGAGTCATGTGGGGTATCCTCAAGAATACCAAAACAGTCATAAATTAATTCTGAAAAGAAAAAAAGAGAGAAACATGCAGAAAGAATATTAAACGAAGTAGTGGCAGAAAAGTTCTCTAATCTAATAAAAGTCATGCACAAATATTCATGAAAACCAGGAAAAATTAATAGTATAACCTTGAGGAGAACCATGTCAGGTATAATGTAGTAGAAGTGTAGAATGCAAACACAAGGATAAAGATTTGAAAGTAGGAAGAGAAAAATAACATGTTATGTAAACAGTAGTTCCTTTAAAATTAAATGCTGATTTCTCAGTAAAAATCAGGGTGGCATGAAGGCAGTGGGGTGAAACTTGTAAGTGCTGAAAGAATACAATTTCAACAGATAATTTTTATCTGGCTTGATGTCTTATAAATGAGAGCAAAGTCTGATTAAGGTAGTTGGACTTTGCCTAGGTTCTTGACTAAGCTACAAGAAATGAATTTCAAGAGCATGTTGGGTTAGTTAGGCCAATAAATTATTAAGGTAGGGAGGGTGGAAAAATGGGAGAAAATAACAGATCATGGGTCCCAGAGAGAGAGAGGAAGGACCTGAAGAGTGATCAAGTGGGCAGATTTACAGCCTACAATTGCCCATTATAGATTATAAATCTCCAGGTTTTACTTGTTTAGTGATCCAGGTGAAGGAGAAGGCCAGAACAGGGGTTCAAAAGAAAGAGAGCAAAAGTCCTTTGAGCTTGCTTTTTAAATCATTAATTTTTCCACCCCTTTGCTAATGGCATGGGAGGAGTTTCAGCTGTTTGCTGTTTTGATTAATTACCCCACCCAACAATCCCCCAGGAGGGCTCAATGATAACACCCTGGAGAATATCCAGGGCTTTTCCAGCCTTCCAGAGGAAATCTCATTCTGAATGGAATTTATTGCAAGAGCCTTCTAGCAGCCATCTTGGGGGTACTCAAGGACATGTTTTCAAAGGTGGCATTTTTTCCTACCAGCTTCCAGATCTGTCTATTGATTACCTATCTAGCCTGCTTCAATAACATATTCCCAGATCAACAAAAGCTGTGGGAGATCATCACGGGCAGACTTGTCCTACACTAATGATACAGTGCGTTCTTCAGATGGAAAGAAAGGGCACTAGGCAATGGATTGAAGCAGCAAAAAGAATAAAGATTTCTTGTAAAAGTAAGCAAATGGGTAATAATAAGTGAAATGGGACACTTCATTTAGAGAGAAACTCAGCACTCAGACAATGTAATTTGGATAGGAACCTTTATTTCCAGCCGGCCGGGGCCCCCTCCAGCAGTATGGAGAGAAGCGACCCCGGCTTCTCGCGGTGGGTTTTTATAGGGAATTTCTGCAGGGTCAGCATGACCCTTTTCTCGTGTTCAGATACCAGATTAGTTAAAACAAAGCATCAATTTTCTCGTGCCAGAAGGGGTAATGGGCAGTTTCAATTGTACACTTCAAATGCATATCTCTTTTATCCATATCCAGCAGAGCAAGCAAGCAAGCAATCTTACAGAAGCTAATGTTCGCAGTTAGCTTCAGCGTTAAGGGAGTTTGGGTTAATCTTTACTAGGGGTGGCTTTTGATCATTCTATGGTCGGGTGATTGGTCAGGCCCAGATGCATATCCGGGGTATAGTCTAAGCAAGTTTTATGGCCTTAGGAATTTTCATCAGTGTTACCTTGTTTAAAAATCTCCATTACAATAAGCTCCAGTATTATATTTTATTATGTTTTTTTAATGTTATTCCACTTCTTATTTGTTCAGATTCTAACAAGCAAATGTTTAAAAATAATGAAAATTCTATGGATTAGGATATTAATTGTGAAAGTATATAAATTGTAACAACTACAATAATGAAGTGAGGGGATGCTAGGGCATAGGAACAAAATATTTTTACGTTATTGAAATTAAGTTGGTATTAAATAAAATAAGATTCTTATAAATTTTGTATCTTTTATTTAATCCCAATCATAACCACAAAGAAAGTGTCTGAAAAAATAAATGAAAATGTGAAGAGGCTCAAAATTCCACAATGCAAAATATTAAAAAGATATGAGAACAGACATTAATGAAGAATGGAAAGAAAATATATAAAAATCACAAAAACAGTATAAAACTAACAAAGGGAAAGTAGTAAAAATGGTGGAAGAGAATTCTGCTTTATTAGTAAATACTTTAAATAGATATGGAATAAGCTTTCCAATAAAGCACAATGGTTAAAACTATATGTATAATACAAGAAACTTAATTTTAATGCAAAGGCACAAATTGGATGAAAGTGAAAGGATGGAAAAACAATATTCAGTGCAAATAATAATCAAAAAAGAACTAAGGTAGCTGTACTAGTATTAGATGAAATATTCTCCATGTTCAAAGAGTTAAATAGGACAAAGAACAGACTACATATTGATGAAGTGTTCAAGTTAACAAGAAGACATAACACTTATGAATATATATGCACTGAAACATCAGAGACCTGTTACCAGTCAGGAACTGGGTCTGTGAAAATGGTGCCATGGATGAGAAAGAATAAGACAAAGAGAAGAAAAAACTGGGATCAGGGGACTCTGTCTGAAATGGCGAGAAGAGCCCAGCCACACGATAGAGCATGGATTTTATTTGGTTTTTGACCAATCAAAATACATATGTGCATATCCAAAGGCAATAGATACATGACAGTTTATATTTTACTAAAACCAGCAAGTCTTGAAGGGTTTACATTCCTGCATGTAGCAAATATTGTAAATCTTATCTAACATACAAAATACTCAATAGAAGCTCAGGATGCTTCCCCACCCAGCTACTATAAGATCCTATCTCATTATATTGAGATTAGGCTCTTATCTCCTACATTCCAGGGTGTCTCCTACATTCCAAAGTGATCTGTTTACTGCCAGTGGTCATGGCTTTTGATTTAAACTCCATCAGAGACCCACAATAATGAAGCAAATATTGACACATTTTAAAGGAGAAATAAATGGTTCTGTGAGCTAGTAATGGACTTCAATATGCAACATTTAATAATGGATAGAAAATCTAGACAGAAGATTGATAAGAAAAATGTAGGAATTGAGCAACACTATGAACAACGTATAGCTAAAAGATATATGTACAACGCTTCATCCAAAATGATCAAAATACACATTTTTCTCTAGTGCAACCAGGTCATTCTTCAAAATAGACCATAGACTACATAACAATATGAGACTTAATAAATTTAACAATATTGAAACCATACAATGAAACTTCTCTAACAACACTGAAATGATGCTGAAAATCAATAACAGAGACATATCTGGAAAATGACCTATGTGGAAATTAAAAATACACTAAATCAGTCAAAGAAGGAAATCACAAAGGCAAGTAAGAAATGTCTTGATAAGAATGAACAAAAACATATACCAAATCTTATAGAGAACCTAAGGCAGTAGTGATAGGGAAATGTGTAATTCTGAAATCAAATTTCAATATATAAGACTTAACCTCACAGTTTGAGGTACTAAAATAGAAGAACCAAAGAAAGGAGATGGAATAAAAACCAAAGAAAGGAGATGGAATAAAATTACAAATATTATACTGGAGATAAAGGAAATAGAGAATAAAATCCCAATAGAGCATATCAATAAAATCAAAAATTGTTTCATTCTATGATTAAGAAAATCAACAAAATGTTTGCTAGTCTTACAAAGACAAAAGGAGGCAGGACAGAAATAATTAACAAGAGAAATGAAACAAAGGACATTGCTATACACTCTGCTGTAATAAAATGGAATATATAAGAGGATAAAATGAAGAATAGTGCCCCCCAAAATAGGTAATCTAGATGAAATGGACAAGCTACTTACACTCACTCAAGAAGGAATAGAAAATTTCAATAGACTTAAAGAGATATCAAATCAGCAATCAAAACTTCCCAACGAGCAAAATACCAGCACCTAAAGTGTACAATTGTGAAATTCACCAAACATTGACAAACAGCTATTTTGCTCATATTCCTCCAAAAAACTGATTCAGAAGGAATGTTTCCTAACTCATTCTATGATTTGAGCCTCACCCTAATACCAAAGACAGATAAATATACCACAAAAAATTATACCACAGATAATTATACCAATATCCCTTTGAATATAGATGCAAAAACTCTCAAACAGACTCTAAGAAACAGAATCCAAAGCATGTTAGAATTATACACCATGACTAACAGATTTATTCCAAGTAAACCATGGTGGTTCAAAATAAGAAAATTCATTAACATAATACACTATATTAATAAAATGAAGAAAAAACAAAATAATAATCAAAATAAAAAACATGACGATTCAAATTGAAGAAGAAAAGTCATCTGGCAAAATCCAGCACCCTTCTTGTAAAAAGTATCATAGAACAAAATTAGTAGGAAATTAACTCAAAATTATAAGGGTCATTGTAACTGTTGGCCAATTTGATGTAATTATGAATTCCAAAAATATAATTGGATCATGCTTGTAAACTGATCTGTTAATCTGGGCATGGTTAAGTTATGATTAGGGTGTTGACTGAGCCACGTCAATAGTGCATTGAGCCCCACCCCTTGGTGGGTGGGGAATCAAATATAAAAGGCAAGGCAAAGAACACAGTTGAAACAGTCTTTTGAGAAGAAGTTTTTATGTTGGAAAGAAGGCCCCAGGAGAAGCGTAGTAAGCCGTTCACCTGATCATCTACAGCTGAACTTGTGGAGGAGACAGGAGCTAAGCCAGAAGAGAAACGCAGCCCCAGGAAGAGAGGAACCCCAGAAACCTGAACCCTGGCAAAAGCTGGCAGCTGTCTTGCTTTAACATGGCAATGAACTGTGGTGAGAGAAGAAACTTAACGCTTTATGGCCTGGTATCTGTGGACTTCTATCCCAAGTAAATACCCTTTATAAAGACCAACCCAATTTGGTATTTCACATTAGCACCCCTTTGACTGACTAATACAGTCATATATGTAAAACACACAGCTAGAATCATATTCAGGGAACAGACAAGAGTCGCTATTACCATTAATATAATTCAGTTCTAGCCCGAGTAATTAATTAAGCAAGAAAACAAAATAAAAGGCATCCAAATTGGAATGGAAGAAGTTAAACTTTCATTGTTTGCAAATGGCATGAACCTATATATAGAGAATTCTCAAAAATGTACAAGAAAGCCAAGAGTTGGTAATTAAGTTAACAAAATGGATGATATAGTAATTTTAAAAAGTGATGTTTCTATAGATTAGTAATTAACAATTTTAAGAGGAAATCAAGAGTAAAATTCTGCATACTAGAGAAAATGTAAAACATCAAATAACTATGATTAAATTTAATCAAGTCTGTAAAGGAATTATAAAGAGAAAACAATAAAACATTTCTGAAAGTACTCAAATAAGATCTATATAAATGGAAGAATATTCCATGTTCATGGTTTTGAAGACTAAATATTATTAAGGTATCAATTCTACATAACATGATATACATATTAAATGCAATATGAATCAAAATTCCAATACACAGCTTAGCAGAAATGGAAAAGCCTCTCAACATTTTTTTTTTATTGACTAGTGAAGGACAAAAGAGACAAACTGTTAGTTCTAGTTCATGTATAATATTTTTTTGGTCCTTTGTTTCCTTATTGATCCTCTAAATGTTCACAATGTTCTGTCTATTGATGTTTCTGGTGTATTGAAGTTTGATAAATTGTTGTAGGTATGTCTATTTTTCCCTTCAGTTTATCAATCTACAGGAACAAGAAGGAGGATGATTTACTAGGGTAAAGAGTTTAGCCATAGCTTAATTTTGTCAAATTTCTCATTAGTTTGGGTCAAATTAATCCTAAGTGAAGCAATTTTTTATTCAGAAAATCATTGTGTAGCCTTTGCATACCAATAAAAAATGTACCCATGGGTTCTGAGAAATCCTCTTCCCTTTATTTTCTGAGTTGACTCCCGAATGAATAATTTTGTTAAGGTCAAACATTCCCCAAAGTGGCCATATAAACCCAATTCATCTTGGATGAAGTCATGCCTTTTAAAAAGACAGTTTCACCATTGCATTGTAATAAGAGTAAATAAAGAAAAAGAAATTTTTCCTGGAGGAAGGGAAGATTTAGATTTAGATTTAGATTTAGATTTAGAATATTGCTAGAGAGCTAGCAATATTCTGTCAAACTATATCACACATCCGCATCTTGTCTCAGTCCCCAATGCTGACAGGTGGCCACTGCCAAATGAATTTCTGACCATCTGTATTCAAGTAGGTGGAAGAATAGAGAATGCTATCTCTGGATCAAAGCTAAGCTTCAACTGCAAAATCATAACAGAATGAGAACCATGTTGTATTATTCTAGTGATGCACAGCAAAGTTTTTCCAAGTGAGCACTGGTAGGTATTCAGAAACTGCCAGTAATTTTGCTAGTGGATGAAAGGGAAAATAATGGTTGGTGCCACTCTCATTTCCATTCTATAATCTCAGGTCTGTGAATCCCAGCTATGGGAAATACAGCACCATAGAGTGGACACTGATTTAGAAGATATACAGTCCTTGAAGGACATTTACCCATCCCTGTAAGGCATTGCTCCACTGTTGATACTGTGATTGAGTCTTCAAAAGATCATCCATGGTTCTATCAATCTATCTTTTTCAGGATATAGCTTACATGCTAAGGTAAAATAATCCCACGAATATGAACCCACTACCTGCATTTCTTTGGCAGTAAAATGATTGCCTTGAGCAGAAGCAATTTTTGTGGAATACCATGATGGTGCTTAAGACATTCTGAAGGGCACATAGAAGGTAGTTTCGGAAATAATATTGTGTGTAAAGAAGGCAAATCAGGATACAGAGTAAGATTATTTTCCAGTAAGAACCAAATGCTGCCCCTTGAATGATGAAAGTGATCCAATATTATGAACCTGACATCAGGTAATGGTGTGAACACTTTGGAGAATGGAGACATATTGGGGTCCTAGTGTTGGTCTCTGCTGCTGGCATACTGGATACCCAGCAGTGGCTCTGCACAGGTAGGCCTTGGTAAGTGGAAATCCATGACACTGTGACTATGTATAACCTGCATTCAAAACACCATGGACACTTTGGTAATGAGTTCTTTGAGCAATGGCCAGGAAAAGCCTGTGTGGTATTAACAGTACAGGTCTTCCTATCCACGTGATTATAAAATTTTTCTCTGCTAAAGAAAATTACGGTGAGCATTTACATGGGACACAAATATGTTCTGTGTTTTCACCCATTCAGAAAGTTCTATTTACACAATTTGTCCCCAAGAATAGTCTCCAATATTTCATGTTCTCTTTATACCCTGACAACCCAGCCAAAATACAGGTCACAATTCATGAATTTGTATAGCAATGTACTTCTGGTGATTTATCCTTCCAAGCAATATAAACTACCAGGTTCTCTGCCTTAAGTTCTACACTATGTGAGGATTTTCCTCCACAACTCTACTTTATTAATATACCAGAAAGGGGATGCAATACTACAGCTGTCTATTTTGGGTGATGGATCTATATTGTGTAAAACACTCTAAACAAGGCTCAAATTTTCACTTCCTATAATGAACTTCCTAAGAATCCAAAGCTCTGCTCTGGGTGAGAAAAGGTAAGGTGGAAGGAATGGAGGCAGTGTGCATTTGAGTCACTTTTTCAGTAACTTGCCTGTGCTTTCATGACCTAATAAATCCTGATCTCTTATAAGCCACTTCCATTTGACGATGGAGTGCTGCAGCACATGCCCACCTTAATGGCTTAGTGAGTCAGATATTTCACAATCGGCAAGACAGTTCTCATAGTATTAGGTGGCTCATGAGTAAGTAATCAGTGTCCATTATGGTCCAGTAAAAGGCTAAAAGCGTTTTCTCAAAAGAAGAGTAATTATCTGCAAAACATGACAAGCTTTGCCCTCAAATCCCATATTTCTGCTCTGCAATTCTCATTTAGAACCCTGGCAAAGTCTCCAAACAGGATCCCTATTTGCCACATACTCTTCAACACCATTGGATATGCTGGATCAGTATGACCCTAGTGGCAAAATAGCTTTCATGTTATTCTAGAATTGTTGTAGAGATCCCTCCTAGTACAGTCCCCACTCAAAACTAGCAGGTTTTCATTACTCAATAAATGTATCAGAGTGGCACATTCAAATGAGAAGTATGTTGGTTGCAAGCTACTTGCAGGAATACTTGGTGTTCTGACTCTTTTTAGGTTGTATGACAGGGCCGATGCAACAGATTATCCTTCACTAAGAATAAGATGTCATCACTTTGCCTTCTCTACTGGATGCCTACAAATTTTACTAATATGGAAGCTACATGAATTTTTGTTGAATTTATTTCACATCTACTGATGTGCAAAAGTCTTACCAATAAGTCTACAGCAGTTGTACTTTTTGCTCACTAAGTCCAATCTGCATATCTTCTACTTAATGGTCAGGAGTTGTGAGTTTTGAAAGACAATTTGAATAATATACAAGCAGACTATGTTATAACATAAGGTGAAGATTTGTTATACCCCTGAGGAACAACTGTGAAGGTATTTTGCTGACCTTGTCAGCTGAAAGCAAAACAAAAAATATTGAAAAAAAATAGTGTTTCTCAAATCAATAACTTCATACTATATATCTACGGAACGCTTAAAATTCAAGCTCTATCTGAAACAGTAAATGCAATTAGAGTAATCTCCTGGTTTAGTTTATGATAATAACACCGTCACTCTCCAACATTCATCTGCTTTCTTAACAGGCTAAATAGGAATGTTGAGTAGTAGTACAGTGGAATCATCACCCCTACACCTTTCAAACTTTTTGGTGGCACTAATCTTCACCATATATGTGTGAATCTATTTCTGAACTCTCTATTCAGTTCCATTATTCAAAATATATATCTTTTCAATAATACCACACTCTCTTGATTATCTTAGCTTTTTTTAAAACCTAAAATCACATATGGGAGTTCTCTAACTTGGCACTTACTTTTCAAAATTCTTTTGATTATCTTATTCCTTTGTTTTTACATATAAATTGTAAAAAACAGTTCATCTATTTCTGGAAAAGAAGTTTTCCTTAAATTTGAATTGTTTTGCATAGAATCTATACATTAATTTGGGATTGCTTTTAATTATTAGATCAATTATTTCCAAATGGCAACCTACCAACATCATATTTCTTTATTTCTTCTTTTTATTCAGATTCCATGACCATTACCTATCCACTGTCATTATTTCTTCCTGAAGGACCAAGGCATCCATGTATTTTTTAAAAAGTTATTCTATTTATTTCTCATTTAAATAGCCATGTGCTAGCCCTTAGATTAATATATGAGATTCCAAGGGAAGGAAAGGGCATATAAAACTCAAAACCTGTGACATTTACTTCTACCAGTCCTCTAAATATTCATTCACATAGAATATTACAGTTATCAGTCTACTGCCCCAACTCTCAGGTTAATAAATTCTAGCCATAAAATTTTCTTCTGTGTGAGATTCTCTATGTGCTTAAATTGTTTCTCATGCCACTTTGAATTATGGCTGTTTAAAATTTAAATAAGAACCATAGTAATATTATTAAATACTTAAAATTTTTCATAGTTTATGCCTTCACATTATTTTATTACATACATATTTTTTGAATATTTGAGGAATTATAAAAGTTATCTTTTCAGCAAGAGGAACCTGCATTTCAGGGGATTTAAGATACTAACCTAAAGCCACATAGCTAGTACATATCAGACCTAGGGCTATGTACTAGAAAATAATTATTACATTCCCTTTCCAATTCTCTAACATGTTATTTTTCCACTGAGGGATCACTTTTATTAGGAATCAAAGTGCTTACATGAAGTCAATTTATCATGCAGTTTGTTGCTCCAGAAACTTTCACTTGAATTTTATGAGGAAAAAATCTCATCTGTTGTCCTTCTTTTGCAGAAGAGAGATACTGTGTTTTCTCGGTGGGTATCTCCTGTGTAATAGAAGAGATTAATGAACTGGCATAAGTATTGAAATGCATAATATTCACAGTGTATTTTAATTTAGTGATGAGTTCAGTTCCAGAGGTAAGAAAAGTTTATCATCAGGTACACAATATTTTAGAAACTATTACCCTTAATCTCAAACTAGAGTATGAGCTTGACTATTTTATTTGAGATAAGGCTTTGTACTTTCCTCAAAGTTGTATTACAGGTGTATCACATGCTTTCTGGAGAACTTAGGTGGGAAAATAGGAATGTCTTTCAACATACTTCGGAAAGTAAAGCTGCAACATAGAAATTTGCTTTAATTATTTTGATGGAACATAATAAAATAGGGACAATAGAAAGAATGGAGTATATTTAAATATGAGTTAAATTATTTTTAAACATTATTTTTAGATAAATTTTAAATTTACATTTACAGAAAAATTACCCTAAAAGTATAGGAATTCCCATATAACCTTCCACACACCCACAAATAGTTTTCCTTAGTATTTACTACTGAGATTAGTGTGATACTTCTGTTAGAGTTGATGCTACTAATCAAAGAATATAGTTTACATTATGGTTTACATTTTGTGCTGTACAGATCCATAGGCCTTGACAAATACTTAATATCATGTGTCTGTCATTGTAGTATTAAAGAGAAGTTTCTCATCATCCCAAATATGCCCTGTTCCACCCATTCATCACCATATCCTGTCTGAACCCCTGGTACCCAATATCTTTTTATCAGTGTTACATGTTCTTCCATCAACACAATATAACAACAACAACAAAAAAAATAGCAATGAATTTACTTTAGTCCTTGGTTGCAGGAATCTGTCCTGTAAAGTCTTGTGGGGATCTGTCCAGCAGAGTCTGCAATGGCACAATGAAATTACTCTTAACATGGAGGTTGAAAGAGATCAGGGGAGAACAGCTGAAGAAACTGTGCTCTTGAGCTGATCCCCAGCATGATTTTCATTCAGGATTTTTTTACAGTCAAAGTCAGGGTTCAGGTGCAGGGGAGCAGGCAAGTATAGGGATTGTAAATCAGATCTTTAGAATTCCAGGCTGAAAATGGGGAAGCAAGATTACAGAAACATTAAGTGATATACATGGAAGATAGGGTGGGAGATAAGGGAGATAAGATAAGTAGGAAAGTCCCTGTTTATGGCAGGAACTGATAAGGAGAATTTTGTGTGGACAGAGCAACAGGCCTCCAAGCTATTTCTTAGATGTACAGATTAGAGTGTTCCCACACTAGGTCACACACCCTCAACAATTGTTCAATCCCTAATTCCTAGGGATGTCTGCTACAACAGCCCCAGCCTGAGAAGGGACTCAGATACCTTGGGATAGATGAAAGGAAATATTTTGTCCACAGCTGCAAACACTCCCCATTTTCATCATCATTTTGTTGGTTGTCCATTGTTCTGTGGGGATTGAAGGCATAACTGATACTTGAAAAGTCTGAAGATTTATGCCTATGATATATGTACTTAAAAGGTACATTGAATACTATAGGTTCAAATCAAGTATAGAAGAATCATGGTTAAGGGAAATATAAATGAATGTAACTATGCTTTATTGGGGAGACAGATTATCATATATTGCCAGACCGGGTCTGCTGAAATGGTCTTGAATTCATGAGGCTGCTTGCCTTGCCTTTGTTGTCCAGATGTCCCTAGAGCCCTCAGGAGTGCTCTTATTTGATGCATTATTTACTGTGGTAGTTAGTGAAGTCTGTCTGAGACCCACATAAGCATAACCTCCAGAATGATCTCCCAACATACTTTGAAATATCTTAGCCATAATTTTTTTTTTTTTTTACTGTTTCCTCCTTTTGGTTAAGGTCTTTTCTGAATGCAATACGGATCCATGCTTAGTAATAATTCCTCAGTTCCATGGAAGCTCAAATGCAGAAGTCATGTCCCACATTGGGGCGAAGGTGGTACTTTATTTTCAGAGTTTGGTTTTAAGACGGGCCACATTTAATTAACAAGGAGTTGCTCAAGGGTTAACTATTAGGCATTAATTATAATTAAGCTATGTTTCATTTTTGCAGGAATAAGGTTCATGCATACAATCATTAAGATTGAGGATGTGGCATATAAGCTTGTTTTTGTTTATGTAGGCATGACATATTTCAGAGATTTTTGCCATTTATTTGAGAAAATAGCAGGGTTTCAAAAGCATGGAAGTGTAACATTTGTTAACTGTTCTGTAGCCTCTATCTATTTTACATACCTATGACAATATGAATATATTCATATTCCATAAAAGTACATTTTAGGTGCATTTTCCCCCATATATCATTCCACTATAAATACCCTTTGCTAAAAATGTACCTTTAATATAGCTCTTGTAAGAACATTCTTTTATTTATATTCTTAACTACAATCTACAGTCATGTCAGAATTCACCTAGTTTTAAAGTTGACTTTACTTCTATTCTCATGTACAGACCCAACCTTCCACATTCAACCATATACATGGTCACATTTCTGCATCATTAAATATACTCATATTGTTGTGCACCATCATCTCCATCTAATCCTAAACTATTACAGTCAACCAAATTATAAATAATGCATGGATAAAGAATCAGCTCACCAATTCTAATCCCCTCCTATCTTCTAGCAACCTATCTCCAAACTCTACCTACATGAGTCTGCTCACACTCCTTATTTCATATCAATGAGGTCATACAATATTTTTCCTCTTGTGTTAGCTAATTCACTTAACATAAAGTTATTAAGGTACATTCATGTTATCTAATGTGTCAAAATGTATTGTTTCTTTCAGCTGAATAATATTCCATTGTATGTATATACATGTTTTGTTTTTCCATTCATATGTTAATGAAGACCTTGGTTGCTTCCACTTTTTGGAAGATGTGAATAATTGTGTTATGAACACTGGTGTGCTTATATTTGTTTTTGTCACATATTTCAATTCTATTGAGTATAAACCTAGTTCTGAGATTGCTGGATCATATAAGAATTCTACTCTTAGATTTCTAAGGAACTGCCAAAAAAATCCTCCAAGTGGCTAAACCATTCTCTTTAGCACCAAGAGTTAAGGTGTATTCTTATTTTTCCACTTTCTCTCCAACCTCTGTAGGTTTCTGATTTTTTAAGTAGCAGCCAGTCTATTAGGTATGAAATATATGGAGCAGGGCATATTTGGGGCAGTGAGATTCTTCTGTCTAATACTGCAATGTCAGACACATGACATTAAACATTTGTCAAGACCTATGTATCTGTAAAACACTAACCATAAACCATAATGTAAACTATAGACTTTAGTTAGCAGCAATAATTAAATATTGCTTCATCAACTGTAACAAATGTACCACCCTAATCTTAGATGTCAATAATATGAGAAATTATGTGTGTGTGTGTAGGTGTAAGGAGTTATATGGAATTTCTGTGTACTTTAGATGTAAATTTTCTGTAAATGTGAGTCTAAAACTTCTCCAAAAATAAAGTTAAAAAAGCCTTATTTTTAGTTAGTATTTGCATATCTTAGATTATTTTTAAATAAAGCATTTATCTGTCCTCCAATGGAATATTTATCATTTAAAGATAAATTGAGCTACCTATATACCTATGATTATGTTCAAACTGGGTCTTAGTAAAACTTCACTGATTAACTTACATTGCTATCGTTAGTTTTTGTGTAATTTGATTTTCACTCATTATAATGATAATTGTCCTCAGGAGATGACAGCTTGATATAAACTCACATAGTTTTTGTGAATGCTCAGCACACATTATGGAGTGAGTTCCCATTCTGTAATCTCTGTGAAGGACTTCCTAATGTTACCTCACTTGTTCCATGTGTCCTTATACTCTCAGATCCAGCCAGCCATCTGGAAATACCTTTTGCACTCTTTGGCTCATCACAACAGATATTTGTCCCATTAATATCTTCCCACTGTTCAGTTAGAGAAAGTTATTAGATCCATCCTGAATCTCAGAAAATAATCTATGATATGTCAATATTTTTTGAGTGTATAATCAAGCCTCAGGAAGAAAAAACTAAATGTAATTTAAAGTATAACTTTCAACTGGATGATATTTGCAGATGGATCAAGATCTGAAAAGCAAGCCAGTCTATCTTTGAGAGTACATTTGATGAAGATTTTTGCTCATTTGCTATCTCTGACTTTAACATTTTGAAATGAACTTTCATTTATCATCATTCTTCAAAGTTTACAACCAATGAGCAAATCCCCAAGAAATGATCTCCCATTATCTCAATACACATCTGCTTTAGCCTTACTAATTCTGCTTTGTTTATTTTTAGTAAGATTTATTTATTTGAATGGATATTATTAGTAGAAATCTACTTTTATTTCAATAATGTTCATTTTTTTCACCAGCAAGAATGGTTGTCCACCATAACAATCCCATGAAAACAAGGTAATCAAAATTTAATTCTTAAGACTGAATTTGAGATTTAATCCAATAATTTTCAGTACATCATTTTTAAATTAATTATGAAAAGAGAACTCATATGTCTATTGGGACAAACACATCTTTGATAACAGTGAGAATTGCATCTATACTCAAAAGTCCTTTTGAAAAAAAATTCAGAAACAAATCTGAGTATAATTTAAATATCATGTTGTCTTATAGAAATTCATCTGTCTGAAATAAAATCTGTAGTAGTTTGGTATCACTTATGAAATCCAAAAATAGATATTGGATCACGTTTGTAAACTGTCCTTCTGGGCATATGAGATTATATTGGATTCAGAGGTTTCACTTTTACTTGATTAAATAATAATTAAGGCTTTGATGGGGCCACATCAGAAGGACATTGCATCCCTGCCCCCTTGGTGGGCAGGGACTCACAGAGTGACCACACTGCAGAGAAACAGAGTTTAGAGTTTGGGAGGCTGGAGCCCAGAAAGTAAGGACATAGAGGAGCAGAAAGAATGCTCAATTAGATCCAGCAAATGTCCCAGGAAGAGAGATAAGCTGTTTGCCTGATAGTCTACAGCTGGCCTAGTGGAGAATGCAGAGAAGCTGAGCCTGGAGAGAAATAAGCCCCAGCAAGAGAGGAACCCAGGAAGCTGAACCCTTGTAAATATCAACAGCCATCTTGCTCCAACATCTGGTGACAGATTTTGTTGAGGGAAGTAACTTACTCTTTATGGTTTGGTAACTGTAAGCTTCTACTCCAAATAAATACCTTTTAAAAACACCAACTGATTTCTGGTATATTGCAATAGCACTCCTTTGGCTAACTATTACAATATCTTAAACATATTTCCTTATCTTTTGAGGTTTTTTTTTTCTGTAATAAAGGAATAAACTACATCAAAATGCTTCTATATCCATCTCTTACAAGTATTACAAATTTTGCAGCATTACAGGATCCGTTCAAATCTACTTCCATTCAAATAAGGTTTTTAAGTTGTCAAAGCAAAGTTTTAGCTATGATATAACTTGGATCAGTTTAGATACTTCTTCAAATTAACAAAAAATATTTTTAATTGAAAATAAAAAGATTAGTGCTAGAATCAAGGATGTCATTACTCAAGGCTATCAATGTCTGACTAATAATTCAGTTCACAAATTAGACAAAGTGCAATCAATTTAATCAGTATTAAAATGTGCTATCCCCCGTATCCAACCAAATTTTGAAAACAAACAATATCTACAATCTTCTATTCATCAGGTCAATATGGTAAATTGGTATATTTAAAACCCAAGTTAAAACTTTTCACTATTCATTTCTGAGTTCTATTACCTTTCCATCAAGAAAGAGTTCTTTGATTTCCATTGCTCACATCACAACACACTGTAGAAACACTTAAAACCGGCATCATTTAATACTTACTGTTATGAAAATTTGATTACTATCTATATCTAGCACTATATTGACACTACAATTATTAAAAGGCATGATTTTGTCTGTCCAAAAAGTTGTATGCCCCAGCCATAATAGTTTATTAATATATATATTAGTGTATTGTGAGCTGAGGAATGACTTAGTTATAGTAAGATTTAGCAATTCTATTATGCATCTTTGTAGTTATTAGACAATATATTAATATTCATGTATACTGACAATAGGTAAGATAATTTCCAATTAAATGATAGAAAAAATATTAAAGGCACACACTGAAAAAACTCAATATTAGGAAAGAATAAACCCTTCAGAAATTCATCAGAAGAGTCCATATAACTGAAAAATGAGTGAGTAAATGTGAAGATAATCAAGTAGGAATTATGGAAACAGGCAAAATTTAAAGGAAAAAAAGAGTAGTCTAAATTACCTAAGAGCTGTATGACAATTTCAGATAGTTTAATGTGCATGCACTTAGCACTGAGCAGCAAGAATAGTGAAGGAATGGACCAGAATAAATATTTTTAAGAAATTATGGCCAATCATTTCAAAATATAAAGAAAGACATCAAATCACAGGGCCAAAATGTCAGTGAATCCTCAGGAATTATAAAGAGAAAAACAGTAAACTCACCATAAAACACATCTAGATTCATCAGACTCACTGATGAAAAACAACATAAGAGTACAATTATGAAGGCATTCATGGGAAAATACATATCATAGTATTTTGCCATCAATAATGATATTAACCAGAACATAATGGAGAGTTATATTTAAAGTACTGATAGACTTAAATAAAATATTCCAGAATTCAATTCTAATAACCACTGAAAACAACTGTCATAAAAGAACATTAAAAAAAAGTATTGTTTGGAAAATTAATACACACACATGCAAAGAGAAAGACAGGAAATAAAATCTTGTGCCATCAGACTTGTGTGTTAAAAATTGTATACACAGGAATATGGTAATATAAAGACTAGTATGTGTAAACATATACATAAGTGATCCTGAAATGTAGAAATGAAGGTAAATATACCAAATTTGATTAGTAAAATTTTAATTGTTTTAAAAATCATTCCCTAAAACCAAACTAGGTTTATGAATTGTTGGGTTTAAACCATATATAAAAGTAAAATTTATGATAAAGTAAGGATATCACTAGAGTCACAAAAAATTATAAAAAGGATAGTAAGAAAATGTTATAAACAACTTATAAAATATAGATGTAAATTTGATAATATTTGAAATGTACAAATATATGAAAATTGTACATTTCATATGCAAATTGTATATTTCACCTAAAATCAGAAGAAATGTGTAACATATTTAGTTTTATGTTTCTAAAAGAAATTGTGCTTTTACTTAAAAGTCACCCAAGTAAGAAAAAAAATATGCAATAGTTTTCCATATGTAAAAATCTCATCTTTCCTTCAAACTAGAAGGTGGACACAGTACTATGAGAAACATATTCAACCCAACAGAAATGAACAACCTCTTTGGAGACAGTAGAGCAAAAAATTAAAGTAAATCTGGGCCTCAGGAATACCACAAGGAAAAGAGCCACCCATAAAACCTAATTAGCTAGAGTCTGCACTGTTACACCCAAGGACCATATCTTCCCGTTGTTGAGTCACACTGTTTCTGAAGTCCTTTCTTACACCAACCAGACTTTATGTGACTAATACAGGTTAAGTCCCCAGCCCAATCCATCACCTGATAGACACTTTTTCCTGCACATGGTACTTTGTTTCTGTAAATATGACTATAATTGTATGTTTGAGTATATTTTGCAGCTGTCTTCTATTAGCAGCTCTAATGGTGTCAGCACACAACATACCCTTCTAATCCCTGGATTTATCCATGGTTTTTAATATATAAACATATATGGTATGTTTTCAAATCTGAAAAGCATGGTATATATTTGTAGAAAAAAAATGTCATATGATAAAAGTATGATTAAGAATGTGAGCTCCAATGTCATTCTGTTTGGGTTTTAATGTGAGCTTGTCCTTAAATCTGTTGCCTGACCATGAATTAAGCAATGAATATTCTGTGTGTCCTAGTTTTATCATATGTCAATTCAGCCATTCAAATATATTTATTGAGTCATTCTTTTAGCTGTTGGGGATAGTATTGAACATGACTGGCAAAATCTCTGTGCTCACAGAACTTTCAATGTGTAAGAAAACAAAGACAAAAATGAAGATGCAAACACAATATTTAGAATGTAAGTTGGATAAGTTCTATGGAAAACAAATGAGATATTGGTGTGAGATGGGACAAGTGTGCTTTTTACTAGGGTGTAAGGAATGGTTTTCAGAGTTAGAAAATGAAAAAAAGGCTCATGCAGTTTTCTGAGTGAAGAGAATTTCAGGAAGAAGAAAAATTGGAAATATTCCAGGAAGCATCTAGATAATGGGTACAGGGAAGTATAAGGAGGGTTGTGTGGCCATTCCTAAATGAGCATGATAGATGAAATGATAAAGGATGAGTTCATAATAGTAAGGAGTAGGAATAAGATCATATTGGATCTGTAGATTATTGTAAAAGTTTTAATTTTACTATAAAGGTTATGGGAACTCTTGTAAATTTTGTGAAGAAAAGTGATATAAGACAACTTATGTTTAACAGTATCACTCTGTCCTCTTCACTGGGATTATACTCAAGAAGTTTAAGGCAGAAAACAGGGAGACAATCTAAAAGGCTGTGGAAATAATTTAAAGATTAGGATAATGTTTTTTGGGCCAAGGTGGTAGCAAAGGAGATATTGAGAAATAGAGACTTTCCAAGTATATTCTGCAAACAGAATTTGTGTGATATGCTGACGGACTTGATGTGATGTGTGTGATGTAAAGATAATGGCAGGATGACTGTCACATCTTTGTCTGAACAAGGAAGAGGATAGCTTTTCATTACCTCAGACTAAATTTAAGATATTACAAGTATCTGAGAGTTATCTTGTAAAGATTAAGTATGTTAATTATAAATCTAAAGCCCTTTGAATATTGTCCAGAACTCAGTCGATGCTCATTAAATGTTTTTACTATTATTATAGTACATCAATCTTTGCAAACAAAAATTATTGTTCATGTTTATCATACTTTATTTCAGACTTTTTAAAATCATTTTTAAGTAGATCAACATTTACCCATATAATACATAGAATTTTGACATATCAGCATACACAAAAGGATTTTGTCTTAAAAATACTTCAGACTCTTTCTTTAAACATAATCTGCACTGACACACACAGGGAAAATAAAAGGAAAATATCAATAGCGTACTGTGTTCACATTTTGTAGTGGTTATATTATATTTATTTAGCAACAGCATAAATAATTTCTAGAATATATTATAAGAGGACAGGGTAGACTCATTTTAATTAAAACAAAAGCAATTTCTGAACTTAATACTTTCTAAAAAAGTACAGAATCTGTTGACCATAGTTGATAGGAAAAAACAACAGGATACATTTTCTAAATCATAGAAATTTACATAAATGAACATAAGGCAAGAACAGTTCATAATAAACACCAGAAAATGTAAAGTATTCATAAATGATGACAAAATACATGTATAAGATGAGAGATTAGTTTAAAATGTATTTTATTAAAAAATAAATACTTCACAAAATATAGCTAATTGCAAACAGAAAAGGGCCATTACAATACTTTTAAATTCTAGATAACATATAGATCAGAGCAAAAATAAATCTTATTTAAGTAATTTATATGAATATTATATGTGACAACTTAAAATTTTATGTGAATGCAGAATTTAAAGGAAAGTAATGTACATTTTAATTGCTTGAATAAATTAATAAAGAGGAATGAACCAGTGAGATTATTAACATTTTCATATTTAAAATGTTTTGAACATTATATTAATATTTCAAAGTCATTCAAGAATTAAAGCAATTGTAATTCTATGAAGAAAACCTTAAAATAAATTAAATTAATAAAATCACTTCAAGGGAAAATATATCTAATAACTATTACTTAAGTTTAAATAAAAAATAATCAAACATAGGAAACCGAAGAAAACATACTTTCTTAAATATACATTGAATAGAAGAGAAAATTAAAACTGCAAATCCAGATTATGTGGAGGCATTTTTAAAAGGAAATATTAGCAAGTTACCTAAATAAAATGGGCTGTCTCAAAATTTGGATTGATATTTACTTCTTTGCTTTGCAACTTTCCTCTGTTAAAGTTCCTAAAAATATTAACCAATATTTTAATTTAAAAATTATAACTTTTTAAGGAACATAAACATATAGAAACCAGGAAAAATGAGATGATTTTTAATCATACTAAAATTATACAAAGATATAGAATTTATTGAATCTAGTTGATGTGTGACAGAAAGATAAGGTTTTCAAATGGTTAGTAGGTAGAAGCAAAACAGGTATAACTGAATATGTATTTAACTTCATGAATATACAAAACTTCAGTGTTTAAAGCATTGTAAGATGAGATTTTTTGATTTTGCTCATGTACCAAAAAAATATTCATCTTTCAAATTGAAATAACAATGGAACATTCAAATTTATAGTGATGATTGGAAAAGAAAAGGTGCAAAGCAGAAACTTAAAGTGATTTTAAAAATTATATATACATTTAGCATATGCATACATAAACATAAAATTTGTGTAGAAGACAGGAACAAAATTCAAAAATTTAGATATTTCTATTTCTGTGATAATTTAAAATGTACATCAAATTTTCTTCAATGTGAACATATACTTTTTTAATAACTTAATTCTGTCACAATAATATACTTTTTCTATACAAAATAACCTGATATAACTTTAAGGTACCTGTAGGATTTAGAATTTTTTTCTTGTACAGTTAAGGAGACCATATTTATATTTTCAGTGACATATGAATGGATATATAGCTAAAAAGCTGGTAGGTCTAGAATCTAAACTCTTGATTTTCAGGCCAAAGCAGCACCCATTAATACTATGCTATATCTTTTTTCTACAGAAAAATGACTAAGGAAAGTGCTTTTCATAATAAATATCTATGAAATTGGAATATGCATGGGTGTTGTTATGATACAATTTGCAAGGTAACACTACACTTTTCTTGTTGAACTGAGTTGTCCTTATAACACATATGTTTAAATTAAAGGTTTAGCACATATTTCATGGTTTCCAGTTATTATGTAGAGATCTAAAACATATTTTGGGAATATTCCAGATTATCTGTGGTTAAATAGAGGAAAGCTCAACAGAAATTAAAACTAATTAAAGGATGCTAATTAATTTTAAAAATAAATACCCAAATAGAAAAGAAAGAAACAAGACACTTAAATTTCAGCATCCCTGTCATTAAAATTGCCCAGAGCCCTCTATATTCTGCATGATTCTAAGAAGAGCATTTTTCACCTCTTTGTTCCTAAGACTATAAATGAGTGGATTCAACATGGGGACCACTATAGTATAAAACACAGAAGCCACTTGATCTCTTCCAAAGGAGTAGGATTTCTTAGGTTTTAAATAAGTAAAACTTGTAGTGCCATTAAAAATAGTTACTCCCAGGATGTGGGAGCACAAGTAGAGAAAACTGTGCTTTCCTGAAGTGGAATTAATTTTCAGGATAGTAGACAGAATGGACACACAGAAAACAGTGATTGTGGTAAGAGACTCCATTAAGTTTAAACCAGTGAGACTCATTACCAGGATTTCAGTATCACTAGTGTCACTGCAGGACAGGGCTAAAATTGGGGTTGTAACACAGAAAAAAGTGATAGATTACATTGGATTTGCAGAAATGCAAATTGTTAATGCAAAAAACAATAGCTAATGATTGGGTAAAGCCCATTACATAGGACACAGTGACATAGCAGAGTTGCCTGGACATAGCAACCAGGTAATGAAGAGGATTGCAGATGGCTACATTGAAGTCATAGGCCATGGAAGAGAGAAGTAAATTTCAGTGACAACAAAGAAGATAAAAAGAAATTTGGGTAAAGCAGCCCATGAATGAAATATATTTAATGGAAGTTAGTAAGTTCTCTAAGGTTTAAGGTGTGATGACCATTGAGTAACTGAGGTCAAGGAATGACAGGTGACTGAGGAAAAAATACATGGGGGTGTGAAGCTGGAGATTCAGTTGAAATATCAATATCATGCTTGCATTCCTAAGCACAGTAATCAGGTATATCAGAAGAAATAATATAAAGAGTAATTGTGAAGTATCTTTAGATTCTGTCAATCCCAGAAGGATGAAATCAGGAACATTTGTGTAATTCTTACTTCCCATAGTGATCAACTACTATAAACTATTGAGAAATCAAATGTGAAACTTAGCACAAATGAGGACAAAAAAGTTTTAAAAAATATATCAGTGGCATTTAAAATAAAATTAGCTTAGTGATTTTATAAATTCTTAATAAAAAGTAATTGTCAAAATATGACTGAAAAATATTTAATTTGGTTGCCTAATATAAATTTGGTATAAATCAACTTTGGATATTTCATAATGGAAATTCATATATATTACATGATTAGAATGATTTTACACTTTTATAAAACTTCCCTAAATTTATTAATATAAAATATTATATAGTAGTAATCACTATTGAACACATTTTTAGAAGAGAAAAAGGGCATGTAAACTTAAATAACTTATGCAGAAACTAAGCAATTTAGTATTTTTGGTACTGTGAATCTACCAAGGTTGGTTGAGTCCAGAGAACATTCTTATAGCACTATATTCCTACTTACATTTAATTTTAGAAAAAAATCTACTTAGGTAATAAACAATGATAAGAATTTTAATTCTACCTTTACTGTTGTTTTATATCCAATATTATTTAGTACAAATGACAGATCAGATGCTAAAACCTTAGGTGCATTAAAAAAAATAGAAACACATTAATATTAACTTTCAGAAGATAGGTTTTTTAAACAAATTATATAATCAAAATTCTTCCAAAAATTTATTTTCAAAATATATTCATTGCCTGATGGCTTCATTCCATCAATGCCATATTTGCATTTCTACAAAATCTGTCATTACTTAAGTTCTGTCTACATTATGTAAATGCATTTTCATAATCCTTTAATAATATTCCAGTTTTTTAAATAAACCAAAATGCCATAAATTTGAGATAAATACTTACTATGAGTCCAATTTTGTGAAAAATTTCTTCCAGCATTATCTGACTAGAAATTTATCAGCCTCAAGTTTTTATCACAAGTAAAATATGTAAACAATTTAAGGAGACTGAAATTCCTGTGAAATGAGTTTTTTCCTTTGAGATAACTAATGTTTAATTTCTATGTATGTGTGTGTGTGTGTGTGTATAATATATATATATAGAGAGAGAGGGGTAAAATAAATCAACATAAAATTTTGTTTCCAGTCCTGCTCAAATAGAAAGTTCAGCCAGAAGTTATTTTCCCAAGTATGCCCAGGAACTACTGTGAACACAAGCAGATCAGTGTATCCTTTGATTTTCATCCTGATAACACCAGGGCATTTCTTTTCTTAATGATTGCTCATAAAGCAACATTTGGTCTCCTCTGGGAACAATTTCCAAGTAAGATTAGCATTTATTATTATAAGAATAACATGTTAGACAAAAGGAAAAATCAGTGCTGAGATGGTAAAAATTTTATAAATATATTAATGGCCAAAAGCTTATGCCCTCTGTATACAGCCATGTAAAATGAATTCTTGTGAATCTTTCATTAATTAACAATAACAAAATCAATTTTCATGAAGATTCATGGATGAAATCCTGTTTATACTGGAGAATTTCCAAAGTAAATTTTTTATATGGGTCAAAAAATCATAAAATTATATTTTATATATTGGATAAAGCTTTGTATGTACAATTTTTCAATTCATCAAAAATTCTGTTACTGAGAAAAGCTTATTTGGTATTAAAGCCAGCATCAATTCATTTCAAAATTCATCAACTTGGGGTTTATGATGTTCTATGTAGATGCCACCAAAATAAGATCTGCTTACTGCTTGGAAAATAACCATAAGGAGATCTTTCTTCCCAGCATTGCAATATTTTTAAAATACATATTAAGTCTGCTTTCAAATAATATAAATAATATTTGAAAATAATAATTCACAAAACTTTTTATGACTAATCATCTTTGCTTTTTGTATTGTTGATATTCTTATGAAACAGCTCTAATATTTTATAAAAATTGGCAGAATATCAAGGGTAAGAAACAGAAAGGAAACATGACTTATTTGTCCTATATTTCACCAAAATTTGACATTTATCTCTCAAAATTAGTCAATGTCATTTATTAATAATATTCTATTCCCCTTTAATGGTTTCCATTTTTTTTACATTTTGAACATCTGCTTAGGAATGTTATAGTTTTTCAGAAAAATTGCCTCTATTGTTATTTAATGCTATACTTCATATCTCTGCAATACACAGGTCTAATTTTCTAATAGTACTATTTTACACAGGTTTCTTTATTTGCTTTTATTTATAGGGATACCATTTTACATCCTTTACTATTCATATTTTTAAAAGCTTTGCTTTATTGGATATGCTGTGTTTTTACAGAACAATCGTATATAAAATACAGGATTCTGATATCACAGCAACCACCAAAAATTTGTATTGTTGTGAAACATCCATTACAACTGATAATGGCATGTTTTCAACATTGTATTATTAACTAAAGTTCATGTATTTTCTTATGTTTCAGAGTGTAGTGTAGTTCTACAGATAATTTTTTTAAAATTTATTCTCTTACCTGGTAAACAATCTAACATTTTCTCCTTTTAATCAAAATCAGATATCTATTTCTGAGTATTCATTTTCTCTATATAGAAACAAAACTCTATAGAAACACAAAAGGAACCTGTCACTTTGGTGAATTTGGTCTGGAAATTCTGCAGTAAAAACAGTATTTCTTCCATGAATCTACATGAAAATTGATTCGTCTATTTTTAATTAATGAAAGATGCACAGGAATTATTTTCACATATTTGTATAAAAAGGAAATATGTTTTTGGCCATAATGGAATTATAAAATCTTTCCTCATCTCAGCACTGATTTTTACATTTGTCTAGCATGTTGCTCTTATTATTATAAAAGCCAATAAACTAAAATAATAAAACATATTACATTAAAGTTTGTAGTGGCTAAATATAATTTTTTCTTTCTTTTTAAAAAATATTTGTATAATGAACAATGGTTAATTCTATGATAGTGTCAAATGGAAAAATGTCAATCTCATCTAGCCAAAACAGGGCACAGGATCCATGAATGGATTTAAGACCACCTTCAAAAGTCCCTGGAGATGGGATCAATAAGGGTGCCAAGAGCTTCTATGTTGACTCCTAAAAAGTGAGCTTCCTTGAACTGTTCAGATAATACAGCCCTTCAACTAACTACCCCAAAAGCCCAGGAGGCTCAGAGTCTTTAAGTTTCCATCATTTCTGCCCATTTCTAAGCCATTTTGAAAAAATATCACCTGCCATCCTTGCTGGACAGGCTGAAACAATGGCTGCCACTGTCTTTATCAGAGGCATTTTGAAATAATGGCTGTCCTTCAAAAACAGGCCCCAGTAGATCCATATTCAACAATTAAATGCTGAGAACATTAATCCATCATGGCCACATCTTGTCTTGGGGAAAAGGAATTTTTCATCGTTTTCTATCACCATTGAGCTAGCCAGTGGCTGGACTGCACTGTGGTCTACCATGACAGAGAGAAATAGGCACAGGTAGCCAACACATTAAGTAGGCAATCTACTGCTGTTTATTGTAATTTACCAGCAACTTCCTCTTACACTTCCCTGCATACTTTAAAATTTTCTTCTTGCCTCCAGAGTTTTAAACTAGGTGTTTCTAACATTTTGTATCTGTTTAATTGTTGTTTTGCTGGATGGTCTGTTTCCTGGAGCTACCAGCTTCACTATATTCCTACCTCATCTATTAAATATAGATAGCTTATGAATGGTCTTAATTTTTAATAGAGTTGGTTATGGGGCATTTAATTAGAGTGCTTAGTCCAATGACATTTAAAATCATTATTTATGTGCACTTATCATTTAATATATATTTTTGAAAATCTGATTCTTCACTTTCAACTTCATTTTGGTTGATATCATATTAATATTAAAATTTGATCCCTGTATTGGATATTTTAACCCTACTTCATTTCCTTATTTTGCTAGTATGTTCTCTAGGAAATAAAATTTCATATTTTCTTTTTATTATTATAATGGCTTCTAGGCAACCAAATTGGCAGCAAAAAAACAGTTTAGGTTCTGTTCATTCAGAGAATATTTTAAAAAAATACACAAAAAGGCCAAACTATCTTCACCAATCTTGAGAAATCAATTCAATTATTGCAGAAACAGAGGGAGTCCTGAATCAAGAAAATACAACTTAAAACCAGTAGCACCAGCTGACATCCACCATAACTTTTCCGTGGCACATTTTTGAGCCAACCAGAACTCTTATTGTAGGTCCCTGTCTCAGTTTTAGAGGGAGAAGAGCAACTGATATGTACTATTGGAGTGCCTGTATATTGGTTCCTGAAGGCCTGACACAGGACACCCATTGCTGTCTTCTTCTTCCTGGAACTTGCCATAGAGGCAGAAACCAGATGAAGACAATTAAGCAGTGTAAGAGACAATCAATTCAGTGTAGCTTGGGACAAAGGACTCCTGGCTTTAGGACTACAAAAGAGCACTCTGAAGGGGTTAATTTCTATTTGATAGTGATAGGGGAAACACTCTAATTCTAATGAAAAGGGAAATTCTTAGAAAAGTAAAGGCCCCACAATATTGCCTCAGGTTGATCTTATGAGGAAAGATAGATTCTGAAGGAGAATACCAGACAAAACAGAGCCAATTTTCAAAAACAATGAAACATGTTTTTTGCATTGAATTTTTTTTAGCTCCTGACATTCAAAGAAATAGTTGTCAGATAAATATCTGTATACAAACTTTAGAAACATACAACTCATGACAATACCACAGCTGAAAAATTAAAATAGTAAATTGCACATTGTTAAACAAAAGCTTATGTGATACCTTAGCGTCCCTCAATGTGAAGCAGAATGAACATCTCTGACTCAAAATCCTCAGGATAGAGGAATGAACAAACATAAGGGGGTAATGCAACCATGGACTGAAGTTGACTTATTATTATTCTAGTAATGAAAGAAATTCTAACACTGATATAAATATAGTGGTCACCAGTGATTCTGAGTGGATAGGGAGGGAAGAATAGGTGGAACTTGTGGCAGTTTTGGGACATTGGAATTGTTCTGCATGATCTTGTAATGATGGACACAAGCCAGTATACAATTTGTTAAAACCTATAAAATGGTATGGTGCAAAGTATAAACCATAATGCAAACTATAGACAATGTTTAATAACAGAGCTTCAATATTTGTTCATCAATTGTAACAAACGTACCCCATAATGAAAGATGTTATTAATAGGGAAAATGGTAGAGGGGAAGGGGGTGAGGTATATGGGAATCTCCTATATTTTTAATATAAATTTTCTGTAATCTAAACTTCTTTAGAATTTAAGAAAAAATAAAATAAAAGCTTATGGAACAAACATGCAAGAAATTATGGTCCATATAAAGGAAGAAGAAAAAACTTCAAAAATCTTAAGAGAAAAAGACCATAGGTTGTATATAGAGAAGAAAGAATCAGTGAAAACAAAGGCACCAACACTGAAATGATTCAGGCTGTATTGGAGAAAGAAAAAAGAACTTTGAGAAAAATTGAACAGAACTTTAGTGTCAGGTGGAGAATATCAATACATTTTTAACATCTTACTATGATTTTGAGGAGAAAAGAGAGACTGGGACAAGAGAAATATTAAAAGAAATAATGGCAGAAAATTTATCTAATCTAATGAAAGCCATGCACAAGTATTCATGAATACTAAGATAAAACAAGATATACTTGAGCAGAACCATTCCAGAAATAATGAAAAAGATCTATAGTATGCAAACATATGAGTGAGTTCTGAAAGTAGGAAGAGAATAGCATCATTTTATATAAAAAGCAGTTACTGTAAAATTAAGTGCTGGTTTCTCAACAAAAATCATGGTGGCATTCTGTAAGTGCTGAAAGAATACAACTTCAGCCAATAATTTTATATCTGGCAAGGTGTTTTATAAATGAGGGCACAATTAACACATTCCCAGATGAACAAAAACTGTTAGATCAACACTACTAGATTTGTCTTTCAATAATAATACAGGGAGTTCTTCAGATGGAAAAAAAGGACACAAGACAGTGGATTGAAGAAGCAGAATGGAATAAAGACTTCTGGTAAAGTTAAGCATATGGGTAATTATAGGCTCCAGAATTATATTTTATTGTGTTTTTTAAATATAATTCCACTTCTTATTTGTTCAGATTCTAAAAAGCACATGCTTAAAAACTAATGAAAATTCTATGGTTTAGGACATTAATGTACAAAGATATGATTTGTAATAAGTACAATAATGAAGTGAGAGAAAGCTGGGGTACAGGAACAATGTATATTTTGTTGAAGTTATCTTGGTATCAAATCAATGATTTATATAGCTGTAGGATCTTTAATTTAAACCAATAGCAATCACAAAGAAAGTATTTGAAAAATTAAATAAATGAAAATGAAAAGGGACTCAAAATAGTGCAATGCAAACTATTTGAAAAATATGAAAATAGACATTAAAGAAGAATTAAGAGAATAAAGGAAAAACTAACAAAAAAGTATAAAACTTACAAAGTACAAATAGTTATGGTGGAAGAAATTTCTGCATTATTAGTAAAAACTTTAAATAGAAATGGAATAAACTCTCCATCAAAAGACAAAGATCAGTACAGTGGTTAGAAATGTATGTTTAAAACAACAGAATCAACTCAAATACAAAGTCACAAGTTGGTTGAAAGTAAAAGGATGGAAGAAAATTTCCATGCCTATTATAACCAAAAAAGGACTGTGGTAGCTACACTAAAATCACATTAAATAGCCTTCAAGACCAAACTATTAAACAGGATAAACACTAGACAAAATACTGATGAAGTGGTCATGTCAACAAGAAGACATAACAGTTATAAATATATGTGCACTGAAATAACAGATACCCACAATAATGAAGCAAATATTAGCACATTTCAAATGAGAAATAGATGGTTCCATGATCTGGTAATATATTTCAATATGCAACATTTAATAATGGATAGAACATCTATATAGAAAATTGATAAGGAAATGTAAACTTAAATGATACTAATCTAAAGCTAAAAGATATATGTAGAACAGTTCAACAAAAATAATCATTTGGTGCACCTGGGTCATTTTTCAAAATAGACCATATACTAGATCACAATACAAGACTTAGTAAATTTAACAAGTTTGAAATCATAAAATGAATCTTCTCTGGCAACACTGAAATGATGCTAAAATCAATAATAGAAAAATTCCTGGAAAATTCACTATGTGGAAATTAAAGAGTGCATTTTTAAAGAAACAATGAATCAAAGAAGAAATCACAAAGGCAATTAAGAAATATCTTGTTTTTTTCCAAAGTTTGCCTCATTTATTTTGGGGAACCACTGTTGGGTACATAAATGATTATGATTGTTCTTTCTTCTTGATAGAGTACCCCATTTATTAATATATAGTGCCCTTCTTTGTATCTTACAATATCTTTGCATTTAAAGTCTTTTTGTTTCAATATTAGAGCTAATCCTGCCCTCTTTAAGATATTGTTTGTATTTGAAATCATTTTCCAATTATTCATTTGCAACTTCATTGTGTCCCTGAATCTCAGGTCAATATCTTGTAGAAAGCATAGAGATGGATCATATTTTCTTATCTACTCTGCCAATCTGTGTCTATTGATTCGAGAGTTTAATCCATTAACATTCAATGTTATTACTGTCAAGGCATTATTTACATTAACCACACTTTCTTTAGCTTTATATATATATTATATATATATTTATATATGCTGTTTTTATTTCTCTTTTTATCTTTAGCAATTTGTTCTAATAATCTTCATTTCTACACTGTCCTCTAATCCTGTCTCTCCTGACTTTTTCCTTTCAACCTCAGAAATCCCTTTATTATTTCTTGCAGAGCAGGTTTCTTGCTGACAACTCTTAATTTCTGTTTGTGAATATTTTGAACCCTCCCTAATTTTTGAATGCCTGTTTTGCTGGTTTCAGAATTCTTGGCTGACATTTTTTTTCTTTTAGCAACTTAACTCTCATACCACTGCCTTCTTACCTCCATGGTTTCAAATGAGAAATCAGCAAATATTAGCACATTTCAAAGGAGAAAGAGATGGTTCCATGATCTAGTAATATGAAGCTAAAGCAAAAATTAGGGGGGAATGCTTAGCTCTGAATATTTTTTTTAAAAAAGAGAAAATTTTAAATATAAAACCTAACTTCACAACTTGAAGTCCTAAAATAGAAGAGTATAATAACTCAAACAAAAGCAGATGGAATGAAATTACAAAGATTATAGTAAGATAAATGAAATAGAGAAGAAAAACACATAGGGAAGATTAATTAAATCAAAAGTTGTTTCTTTCTAAGGATGGATAATATCAATAAAACTTTAGCTAGTGTGACGAAGACAAAAAAATCAGAACAGAAATAATTAAAATTGGAAATGAAAGGAGCTACTTTATCATACACTCCATTCTAATGAAATGGTGTACATAAGAAGGAAAAAGGAAGAATTGTGCCCCAAGAAAATTGATAACCCAGATGAAATGGACAAACTACTCACACACTCTCAAGAAGTAATAAAGGATTTCAATAGACTTTAAAAATAGAAATCAAATCAATAATCAAAACCTCTAAACAAGCAAAATAGCAGCAACTGATAGGTTCACAAATGAATTTCATTAAACTTTGACAAATACCTATCTTGCTCATCTTTCCACTCAAAAATTGAATCAGGGTAATACTTTCTGACTCATTATATAAACTAAGCTTCACTTTAATATCAAAGCAAGATAAAGATACCACAAAAGAATTATAGACCAGTATCACTTATGAATATTGATGCAAAAACAATCTCTAGCAAAGATAATTCAACAGCATCTTAAAAGATTTATACACCATGACCAACTGAGATTCATCCCAGTCAGTCATAGTTCAACATAGGATATTCAATTAACCTAGTACATCATATATTAATAAAATGAAGTAAAAGAAATAAAAACATAGCCATCTAATTGATGCAGAAACATCATTTGGCAAAATATAGCACCTTGTAAAACTCTCATAGAATGAGGAATAGTAGTAAATTAACTCTAAATGATAAAAGTCATATAAGAAAACCCTATAGTTAACATGATATTCAGGGACAAGACAAGTGTGTCTACTATCACCAATGTAATTAATCTTTGTAGTGTCAGTTAATAGCCAGAGTAATTAAGGAAGAAAATGAAGTAAAAGGCATCCAAATTGGAAGGAAAGAAGTAAAATTTGCATTGTTTGCAGATGACATAATCCTATATATAGAAAATTCTCAAAAACTTAAAAGAAAGGTAAGAGCTAATAATCAAGGTAACAAAATGGAGGGTACAATATCAATTAAAAATATCACAAATATTTCTGTAGATTAGAAATTAACAATTTGAAGAGGAAATCAATAATAAAATCATGAATACTAGAACAAATGTAAAACATCAAATTACTATGATTAAATTTAGCAAAGGCTGTAAAGGACTTACACAGAGAAAACAAGAAAACATTTCACAAAGTACTCAAATAAGACAATAAAAGCTATATAAATGGAAGGATATTATTAAGGTTTCAGTTCTACCCAACATGATTTACATATTAAATGAAATAAATTTCCAAGGGAAATCTTAACAAAAATGGAAAAGCTAATCAACACCTTTTTGTGGAATAGTGAAGGTCTAAATAGCCACAATCATTTTATTCATCAGCCAAAGGTGTGTTCATGCAAAGCACCAAAAATTTGTTGGCTTTTATAAAGAGTATTAATTTTGGGGTAGAAACTTAGTTACAAGGGCCTAAAGGGTTCAACTCAAGGTACCATAAAAGGTACCTCCTCACCAAAATCTGTTACCATGTGTTGAAACAAGACTGTGGGTAATGTCTGCTAGGGTTCAGCCTTCCTCTTTCCTCTTAAGGCTCCAAGGTCCCAGGTTCTTTTGATCTCATCTGTAGGCTAGAGAGCTAACAGAGCTCAGCTGCTCTGTTCTCTTCACAAACTCATTCATAAACTATCAGGCAAATAGCTCATCTCCTTTCCTGTGGCTGCAGGATCAAAGCTGACAAGTTCTCTCCTCTTCTGTGTCTATGGGGTTCTCTCTACTCCTTTGTGTTCTTCTCCTGTGTATTTCTTCTGTGTTCTCCTTGATTGAGTGTCCATTTATAAAGCCCACAAGGCAGGTAGGGTCTCAAACTGAATCACCCTAATCACATGTTTGAATCAAAGACTTACTCTTAACATAATTTAATCAAAGGCATCTCAGCTGAATCTAATACAATCAAAGGGTATCATGCCCAGCAGAACAGACCAGTTTATAAGCATAATATATATCTCTTTTTGGAATTCATAAATAATATCAAACTTCCACAATGATCTTGAAAATAAAGAAGGATGTTGGAGCCCTAAGAGTTTCTATTTTTAAAACTTACTACAAGGCTCTAGTAATCAAAGTATATTACACTGATACAAAGCAGACATAAATATCAATGGAATTTAATTATGAGTTTAGAAATAAACCATCATGTCTATGGAAAATTTATTTTTGAATGTGGTGCCACATCCACTCAATGATGAAAGAATTTTCTCTTCAAAATATGATTTTTGGAAAACTAGACAGCTATATGCAAAATAATGAATGTGACCCCACTCTTTTACAATATACAAACATTCACTAAAAATGGATTAAATAGGAACAATAAGAACTCAAATAATAAAAACCTTTTGGGGACTGAATTAGGTACTACAAAAAAACCATGTTCTGAAACTTAAGCCATTCCATTTTAAATAGGACAGTGATGATGTTATTTTTATTTAAGATGTAATGAACTGAATTAATTTGAGTTGTAATATATTTCTCCAGTTCTTTACAAGCAGAATGAAATTCAGATGAGGGGAGAAAGTGCAGAAGGTGGAATCAATGGATTCAGTGTAGAAAGTAGAAAGGAGAATGTACATTGCCTTTGACAGAAAAGCCAAGGACAAAGAATGACTGCTAGCCAGACCAAGAACATCACAGTCTTTGGGGAGAAAGAAGCAGCTTTTGGTTTTGTTAATTTTCTATATTGTTTTTTTCAGATGAGATGCATAGTAATTTTATTAATTATTCTTAAATTGTCAAAAGTTATGCTTTCATTTTATTTTATTGCATAATATTTATTAGATAGTTTAGGAGTTATAGAAATTTTATTTCCACCAAGAGGAAACTGGAGATAAAGGGATTTAAGTGCTTAACCTAAGGTTACATAGCTTGTACATACCAGACCTAAGATTATGCAATAGAACATAAATATTAAATTGATTTTTCAATCCTATTCCATGTTATTTTTCCACTGAGGGATCACTTTTTTATAGGAGACAAAGTGCTTACATGAAGTCATTTTTATTGCATAGTTTGTTGTTCCAGAAACATTAACTTGAATACTATGGGGGAAAATCTCATCTTGTTGCTTTTCTGTTGCAGAAGAGAGAGTTACTGTGTTTTTTCCATAGGTATCCCCTATAGAATTCAAAGAGAGATTAATGAGATGGCATGAGTATTCAAATGTATAATAAATCACAGTGTTTTATAATTAAATGACCAGTTCAGTTCCAGGGGTAAAAAGGAAAGTTTTTCATCACCTACACAGTATTTTAGAAGCAATTACCCTAAATCTCAAGCAAGAGTATGATTTTTATATTTAAATTGAGATAGGGTGTTGCAGTTTACTCAGAGTTGTATTAAAACTGAGCCACATGCCTTCTAGGTATCATAGGTGAGAAAATAGGAAGGACTCTGCATACTTAGGTAAACAAAGATGCAAATCAGAAATTTGCTTTAATTGTTTTGATGGAACATAGTAGAATAGGGGAAATAAAATAGTATATTTAAATATTAGGGAAATTATTTTTAAACTTTATTTTTTAAATAAATTTTAGGTTTACTTTTACAGAAAAATTATCTCAGAAATATAAGAAATTCCCATATAACCTCTTACACACCCTCACACATAGTTTTTCCTATTATTGTCATCTGAGATTAGTGTGGTATATTTGTTAGTATTGATGAACCAATACTTAAGCCTTGCTAATAACCAAATACTATAGTTTGCATTGTGGTTTACACTTTGTGTTGTACAGGTCCATAGGGCTTAGCAAATGCTTAATATCATGTGCCTGTCCTTGCAGTATTAAACAGAAGTATCTCACCATCCCAAATATGCCCACCCCTTCTGAACACCTGGAATCCACTATCTTTATATCAGTATTACATGTTCTTCCATCAACAAAAGATAGCAACCCAAATAACAAATAATTTACTTTGGTTCTTGACCACACAATCCCACAATTTTTCATTCCCCGATTCTGAGGGACACAGGAGGGCATCTATTACAACAGTCACAGGCTGAGAGTAGACTCAGATACCACAGGACAGAAGAAAGGAATTATCATGTCCACTGTTGCAAACAGTCCCCATTTTTTTAAGATGGGATCTATCCATAATCATTGTCTTGTTCATTGTCTTGGGGAAGTCCAAAGAACTGGAGAGTAGAAGTTGTCGAGTACTCTGTGTGGATTCAGTGCCGAACTGGCATTCAAACAGTTCAAAGATTAAAGTCTTTAAGAAATATACTTAAAAAGTACATTGAAAATTATAGGTTCAAATAAGAAGAGTAGAAGAATCATGATTAGGAGATTTATAACTGAGTGTAACTATGTTATATAGGGGAGATAGATTATCATATATACCCAGATAGTCTCAACAGAAGGGTTTTTATTTCCTGTGGCTGTGCACCTTTCCTCTGTTATCCAGATGCCCGTAGAGCCTTCAGTAGTGCCTTTATTTGTGACTTTCTTTGTTGTGGAAGTTAGTGAAGTCTGTCTGAGACCTGAATAAGCATAATCTCCAGATGACCTCCCAACATATTTTGAAATCTCTTAGCCATAAAAACTCTTTTTTATTTAATATCTCCCCCTTTTGGTCAAGGTCTTTTCCAAATGCATTCCTGTTTAATGCTTAGTAATACTTCCTTAATTCCATGGAGGCTCATATCTGGCAGTCATGCCCCACATCAGGGGGAATGTAGTGAGTTTATTTTCAGAGTTTGTCTTTGAGAGAGACTGCAATTTGAGTATCAAGGAAGTTTTCAGGAGTTAATTATTATGCATAATTATAATTAGGCTGTTTCATTTTTTTCAGGAATAAGATTCATACATACAAACATTAGGAATAAGGACTTGGCCTATAGGCCTGTTTTCTTTACTTATATATTCCAGAGATTTTTTGCTATTTTATTTGAGAAAATAGCAGGGCTTCCTCAGAATGGAAGTGTAATATTTGTTAGCTGATTTGTGGGCCTCTACCTATTGAAAAAGCATACCTATGACAACAAAAACACATTCATATTACATAGAAGTATGTTTTATGTATATTTTCCCCATATATCACCTCACTATCTCTAGCTTGCTTCTACCTTCATGGATGGACCCAATCCTTCCTTTTCAACCATGTTCATGCTCACACTTCAGTATCATTAATTACATGCAAATTGCTGTGCCACCATCACCTGTATCCATTCCCTATCCATTAAAATAAACCAAATAATAAATTATGCAGAATCAGTATCAGCTCACCAATATCTAAGCCCCTCCTGCCTTCTAGCAACCTATCATTAGATTCTACCTCCATGAGTCTGCTCACACTTTTTTCATATCAATGACATCATGCAATATTTGTTCTTTTGTATTTGCTAATTTCATTCACCATAAATTTCTTGAGGTTCATCCATGTTGTCACATGGGTCAAAATATTATTCTTTCTTAAAGCTGAATAATATTCCCTTGCATGTATATACCACATTTTGTTTCTCCATTCAACTGTGGATGGACACCTTGACTGCTTACATCTTTTGACAATTGTGAATAATGCTGCTATGAAAATTGATGTGCATATATCTGTTTGTGTCCCTGATTTCAATTCTACTGGGTATGCACCTAGTAATGGGATTGCCAGATCATATGGCAATTCTATGCTTAGATTCCTGAGCAACCACCAAACTGTCTTCCATAGTGGCTACACGATTCTCATTCCCACCAGCCATCAATTGTGTTGCTATTTCTCCACATCTTCTCCAACAGTTGCTATCTTTTTTTTTTTTTTAATAATAGCCAGTCAAGTAAATGTAAATTTATATCTCAGTGTTGTTTTGATTTGCATTTCCCTAATGGCTAGTGATGTTGAGCTTCTTTTCATGTGCTTTATATCCATCTCTATTTCCTCTTTGGAAAATTGTCTATTCAAGTCACTTGCCCATTTTCTAAATGGGCTTTGCTTTTTATTTTTGAGTTGTATATTCTGGGCACTAGACACTTATCAGATATGTGGCTTCCAAATATTTTCTCCCATTTAGATAGCTGCTTTTACATTTTCATGAAAAAATTCTTTTAATTACAAAAGTTTTTAATTTTGAGAAGGTCCCATTTATCTATATTTTCTTTTGTTGCTTGTAGTTTGGGTGAAAAGTTCATGAAGACATTGCCTACCACAAGTTTATGTAGATGCTTCCCTACATTATCTACTATGATCTTTATGATCTTGGCTCTTTATTTAGGTCTTTGATCCATCTTGAGTTAATTTTTTGTATAGGGTATAAGATAGGGACCTTCTTTCATTCTTTAGTATACAGATATCCAGTTCACCCAGCACCATTTGTTAAAGAGACTATTCTGTCCCCAGTGAATTGAGTTGTCAGCCCTGTCAAATATTAGTTTGTCATAGATATGTGGGTGTGTTTCTGAACTCTCTATTCTGTTCCATTGGTCAATATGCTTATCCTTGTGTCAATACCACATGTGTTTGGTCACTGTAACTTTGTAACATACTTTAAAGTCAGAGAGCATAAGTTGTCCAACTTCATCTTTTTAATTAAGATGTATTTGGTTATTCAGGGTCCACTAATCTTCCAAATATATTGATAATTGGCTTCTCCATTACTGTGAAAAATGCTGTTGTAATTTTTAGTGGGATTGTTTTGAATCTGGAAGTGAATTTAGGTAGAATTGACATCTTAAGGAGGTTTAGTCTTCCTATCCATGAACATGGTATATCTTTTTATTTGGTTCTTCTTTTATTTTATTTTAATATGTGTATTTCAAAGCATCTCAGAAATAAGCACTCTGTAATGATACCATGTTCATGAAGTTTTATAGAACATGAAATTGAGCACAAAAATCAGTTGAAAGGATCAAGAAAAACAAAAATTGATTCTTTGAGAAAATCAATAAAATTCATAAACATTTAGGTAGACTGACAAAGAAAAAAGAGAGAAGATGCAAATAAAAACCAGAAATGATTGGAAAGACATTACCACTGACCCTGCAGAATTAAATTAGATCATAAGAGGATACTATGAACCACTACATGTCATCAATCTAGACAATGTAATTAAAATTGACAAATTCCTGGAAACACACACACACAACCCACATTAACCCTAGAAGAAATAGAAGATCTCAAGAAAACAATCTCCAGTTAAGAGATTGAAACAGTCATCAAAAATCTCCTAAAAATAAAAAGTCCAGAACCATATGGCTTCACAGGTGAATTCTACTAATCACGCAAAGATGATCTTACACCACTTTTGCTCCAGCTCTTCCAAAATATTTAACAAGATATAATATTATTACACTAATTCTTTGAACCCATCACCCTACTACCAAACTCAGATAAAGATACTACAAAAAAAAAGAGAGAGAGAAATTTATATACCACTTACTCTAATGAATCCTCAACCACATACTTGCAAGCAGAATAGAAAAGCACATGAAAAGAATTATACACTATGATCAAGTGGGTTTTATCCCCAGTAAGCACGGGTGTTTCAAGACAAGAAAATAAATCAGTGTAATAAACCACATTAATAAATTGAAGTAGGAAAATCCCATGATCCTCTTGATTGATGCAGAAAAGATATTTGACAAAATATAGCATCCTTTCTTTGATTAAAAAAAAAAAAAAAACACTCCAAAAAGTAGGAATAGAAGGGTGCTCTCTCAATATGGTAAAGTGCACATATGAAAAACCCACACATTATTTTGGACTTAATGGTGAAAGATTGAAAGTTTACCTACTGTGATCAGGAATGGGCAAGGATGCCCACTGTCACCAATGTTACTGAATATTGTGCTTGAAGTTCTAGCTAAAGCTATTAGGCAACATAAAGACATAAAGGGCACCCAAATATGAAAGAGAGAAGTAAAATTTTGGCTATTTTCTGATAATATGGTCCTATACCTAGAAAATCCTGAAAATTCCACAACAAAACTACTAGAACTAATAGACAAGTTCTTCAAAGTGACAGACAACAAGACTAAGGTTCAAAAATCTGTAGCATTTCTGTCCACTACTGATGAACAAACTGATAAGGAAGTTCAAAAAATTCCATTTATAATAACAACTAAAAGAATAAAATATTCAGTAATAAACTTAACCAAAGGTATAAAATACCTGCATTCAGAAATCTAAAAAAAATTACCAATAAATAAATAAAGAAAGAAGACTTAAATAAATAGAAGGACATAAAGTATTCATGATTTGGAAGATTAAATAGAGTTTACATGTCCCTTCTATCCAAACTGATTTATAGATTCATTGCAAAACCAATAAAATCAAAATAATTTTTTCAGAAATGTAAAAGCTAATTATGAAATTAATTTGGAATGGTAATGGACCCCTAATAGCCACAAATATTTGAAAAAGCAAAAATGAAGTTGGAGGACTCTTACTTCCTCCCTTTAAAACATATTACTAAGCTACAGTGGTAGAAACAGCATCGTACTGGCATAAAAATTGAATGATGAATGGAACTAATAAAGAACTCAAATATAGGCCTTCACATCTATGGTCAAGTGATTTTTTAAAAAAGGCTGTCAAACCCTCCCAGCTGGGCCTGAACAGTCTAGTCAACAAATAATGCAAGGAGAACAGGATATCCATATTCAAAAGAATGAAAAAGAATCTCTATCTCACACCTTATACAAAAATTTACTCAAAATAGAACAAGGGCCTAAATATTAAAAGTACAACCCTAAAAATCTAGATCTTGTGGTGGTCTATAGTTTCTTAAATGTTACTTCTGTGAGTTACACATCCCTGGGGCTGGAAATGGCACCCCTCATTTCCCACTCTCAAGGAAAACTGCCTTGGGTGAATCTATGGCACACTGTGTCCAACTGAGAGAAGAATGGATGCCTTCTTCCCTGGGAAGAGAGAGGATGTGGTGGAGGGTGGATGTGATTTCTCCTCAGTGAGTTTGGCCAGCAGAACCCACTTTTATCTCAGCTCTGGACAGACCAGAATCCCCAGGAAATTGAGGTTGAAAGAGACATGTCCTTGGAAGATTTGCCAAAGAGTACTTTCTGCTGGCAAGCCAGTAAACTGCAAGAAGAAAAAAATCACTTTGGAGTTGCTCATGTCCCCAGGTCTCCTTGGATCTCTTCTGGTCACATTAGTGAGTCCTTCCCTGGTTTGATATCATATGCTGTGAAATTTAAAAATTTAAAATAAACTGAACCAAAATTCAAAGTAGATCCATGAAACAAAATCACTAGGGAAGAGAGAGAAATTGACCTTCAGATTAAATTCATCAATAAAATCAGATGCCTAGAAATCAGCAAAAAATTACTAGCCATACTAAGAAACAAGAATATATGCCATACCCAAAGGATCTACTCAGAAATCCTGATAAGACACAGTATTTAAGAAAACAAATTAGTGATGTTCACACAGATCTCTTAAATCAATTCAAGTAGTTCAAGGAAATTATGGCTAAAAAATGAAAGGATATTAAGAACACAGTGATTGAACATATAGAATATTTTGAAAGCCTTCAAAGAAAAGTAGAACATATGGAAATGAAAGCCACAGTGGAAGAGATTAAAAATACTTAGAGGCATATAGCAGCAGATTTGAATTGGCTCAGGGCAGAATTAGTGAATTGGAAGTCCATGCATTTGAACATAAAAAGACAGGAGAAGAGAAAGACAAAATAATGGAATTAATGGAACAGGCTCTCAGGAAATTGAATGACAATGTGAAAGGCACAATTTCCATTTTATAAGTATCACAGCAGGAGAAGAGAATAAAAAAGGATAAGGTAGATTATTTGAGGAAACTTTCCAACCCTTATGAAAGACATCCATATCAATATCCAAGAAAGACAATACACCACATGCAAAATAATTAAGAATAGGCCTACTAAGAGACACCTACTATTCAGGATGTCAATTGCCAGAAATAAGAGGAATACTGAAAGAAGCAAGAGAAAGGCAATGCATCACATAAAAGGGAAGCTAATTAAGACTAAGTGCCAATCTTTCATCAGATAACATGGAGGTGAGAAGGCAGTCATATGTTATGTTTAAGTTTCTGAAAGAGAAAAACTTTCAGTTAGGAATCTTTACCCAGCAAAACTCTCCTTCAAAAATGACTCTCAGCCTTTAGCATGAGGGGAAGTAGAGCTGACTGAAAATCATGGTGAAGGTAGGGATTAGCTTCTTTCCACCCATAACAAATTGCAGCTCTAACAGAAACCCCAGTTACACCCCCATCAGGGAGGGAGCTGGGGGACCTGTACCAGCCTCTCCAGGAAGCTGCAGGCCACACTGTGAAGGCTGGTGCTCATCCTACTCTGGCTGCACATGCCACCTCAGGAGGTGTTTTGTGACTGGTGGTGGAAGCTCCATTCCCAAAAGCAGGTGAGGAAGACATCAACTACTGATTAGTAAATTTGGCTGGCTAAAGCATAATCCTAAGGACAGCTAAAGTTTGAACATGTCCAAATCAGAAAGAGACTGGTAGCCACCATTTTAACTCTGGTCCTGGAATAAGGGGAACTGGGGCAGACTGAAAATCACACTGATGTTGGGAACCAGCTTCTTTCCACCCAAATATTACTGCAGCCCTAACCTATGTTCCAGCAGGGAGGAAGCTAATGGGACCTGCACCAGCCTTTCCAGGTGTGGGGACCCAGGGCCTCCCTAAGTATTCAGCACATATCTGCCTGCATGACTTAGGCATAAGTTAAAGGTTAGCAACCTGCCCCAAAGGGAAGAGAATGCATAGATGTTATCATGAACTATGATCTTCCCAAAGCAGTCGATGTCCTTGGTAAATGTCCTTCCACTGAGCATAGTGAAAACATCACCAAACCCCATGTGTATGCTTCATGTGACTCTAGTAGGAACTGTGATCTCATATCTTATGTAATGTCCTTCTAAAACCCCTTTTATATCATTCCTCATTGTCTCATCTCTTCACAGAGTGCTAACTTCATTCATTCTTTGACAGACCATCTTTAAAAATTCTTTCCTTTCTGCAAATCCCAATAAATTTTGTCCCTGACTATATATTACTTGTGTCCTTTGGTCTCATGGCTTCACCAACTTGTGTCCTTCAGAAGTTGGGCTGTAACAATTGGCAAGTCATGATCCAGGACAAGGAAGGACAACTGACAGTAGCAGGCATGATCTCAGGGAAAAGAGAATCTGTGGGGGAAATTCCAGGTTGGCTTTTAACATTCATGTGAAGAGGGTGGCTGCCCTTCAGTATGAGTGGGGAGTGCCATGAGAATATGGGGTCCCCTACTTCCTTGACTGTTGTGGACCTCCACATGAGTATGGGGACACCCTCAAAATGCTGATGGGTGTAGCAGTTAACTAAGATAAGGAAAACATTCCAACAGCAACTATGCAAACCCCTTGCCACCTGGCTGGTGCACTTGTGGGCAAGTGGAATTAATAGTAGTAGTCTAACTACTGGAGAAGCAGAAAAACTTAGCAACATTAATGCTCTCTGTTTTGCTTCCATGTTCATTTTAAATAGATCTGGATAGCCACATTAACAAAATTGGTGCTGTTAAATTTAGTAACTTTTAACCTGATAACTCTCAAAAGTACATATATATATATTCCCCCAAAATATAAGCAGCTTTGGTAAGCCTCAATTAATAATATATTACAAAACTGAAAGCTCATCATACTTGTGTAAACTGTGAAAGTGTTAAAATGGGATGTGATTTTGACAATGTTTTAAGTTTTAGTCACATTTTATTTTAATCAGCGTTTTTATCAGGGTGTTAAACTGAACTTTCAGTTTTTAATCAATAGCTTAGTCTCTGAACAAGTCTACGTGTAATTCTGAAAAGTAATTCAGAATATATGTGTTAAATGTCTGTCTGTCTAAATTATTAAATTATTGTTTAACTGCATTTATACACTCAAGCACTTCTAACTGGTTGGTGGGTACTAATAAATGTGTTTCCAAGAATGAACTTGCATGTTATAGGCAACACTAATTCCAGAGGAAATCTTAAAAGCAGTAAAAATCAGAGATGTGAAATGATGGAGAGCTTGAACACAGCCATACAAAAGGAGTAAGAATTATGAGTCTGATTAGTGAGTTTTGTTTCAGTTGGTGTGTCTTAATTCTTTTTGTGTTTGTCTGTTTCTTCAGTGTTTATTTTCATACCTCCAGATGGTAATATTAAATTACCAAATGAAAATTCTTCAAAGAACACTATTCAAATTGCAAAAAAATTAAAAGGGTGCTTTATAGGTAAATGAATACTCCTGAGACCAAATTAGAAAAGCCAAATAGAATAAAAAACCACATAAAATCTGAATAAAGAAACTATTTAAAGGAAAGAAACTGAAAATTTATCCTGAATTCTTCCATAATCTTTTTATAGACTATCCTGCCTGCAGGGTCTTCTCCTAACCTTGATTGAATTCCAATAAAACTGGTTTAGAATAAGGGGAAGGGTTGGGTGTGAAAAGTAGGGGACATGTGAGTTTAGCCTAAAATTCTGTCTATTGGGTCTGGAAATTAAAAAAGGAACTGAAGGGATAATACAGAATAAACCTTGTTTTTTATATTATGTCCTATAATTCCTGACTAAATTTTAACAGCTTTTGAGATAATAATAAGTCAATGGCCAAATGTAAGCCAGCAAAGAAAAAGGTCTTGAAAGCCATAAAGATTTTTCTAAATTATGATTAAACAAATTCAATAATTATAATATACTCCAGAACTTGTCAGTCAGTATGCTTTTAAGGTTATTTACAATTTTAGAATTTTATTAATAAAAAAAGGTTTTAGCCTACTTTTTAGGAAGAAAAAAAGACATCTTTTGTATAAATGATAGTGGATTCAATTTTATTTAGCTTGGGTGTAATCTTAAGTTTATAGGATACTAATAAAATAAATTAGCATCATAAGTATTAAATCTTTAAGGTGAAAATCCTATGTTTTGGTTTATGAAATTACTACAACCCTCTTTTAAAAAATGCTTTTGCCTAAATTGAAAGAAGTGGTTTTTATCCTTCTTCACAGAACAGAATGAAGGATATGAGACTTAATCAATATAGAAAGAAGTAAAAGAATTGTAGAAGTGAATTCATAGTTGATGAAGACTAAAATTTTGGTTTTTTAAGGGAATGTGTTTTGTCCTAAGATAAGAAGGCTGATTTTTGTAAAATCATGGTGAGAATATATAAGTAAGACAAGGTTTAAATGAATATAGAAAGTTCCAGAAGGTATTGTAGAATGTAGCATTAAGTAAGGGAATGTGTTGTCCAAAGGTGAAATTCATCTTGAGATGAACTAACTAGTTTATGTGGTTATGATTGTTATAGAAAATTTGCAAATGCTTCTTCTAAGCTGAAGTATTTAAATAGCTAATTGCAGAAAGCCATTATTAAATTAAAACCTGAATTGATATTGATAACAAAAAGTAACTTATGGTTTATTAAAAGAAGTTTGTAAAACAGGGAAGGTTGCTGGTCAGAATAAAGCGCACCAACAATCCTGGGAACAGGTAAATAAGCCCAGGCCTTTATTAGGATATGCTGTATATAATGCTTTAGGGTGGTTCACAGCTGAATCTGTCATCCTAGATCTCATAGCCCCTGTCTACATGGAATGACAAGAGGGATTCCATGATGTGGGGTGGGTGTTCACTGAGTTGTATAATTTTACTATCAAGGTTAGATATAGAATTAAGCATGCCCCCTGGTGGTTCTACCCATTGGCTATATATTGTGGCAAGTGGTGCTGCAATTGTCACTGAAAAACACGTAAGGGCTTTACCCAATTATACTGCTCAAGCACTAAATGACTACAAAGTGGCAGTTTCTGTAATAAAATAAAGAAAGTTCCTGAATATGAAAGGTAGTTTTAAAAAACAGAAATGCTTTAGATAATCTTATTGTGTCACATTCTTATTAAATGTCAGGTGTGTTCTTTGATCTCAAGGCTTCACCATCTTGTGCCCTTCAAGAGATGGGTTGTAACAGCAGGTAACTGCAGGTGCATTCAGCTAGTACAGATTGAATAGCTGTACAGCTGGGGATCCATTCATTGACCCCAATAGGAAGGAGAGAAGTTGTTTCCTAGGCCTTTCTGGGCAACTGCAGGCTCTTCCAGCCCACACAATCTAGTGTGTTGAGTTCCTTTGATTCCATCTCCACCCTGCATCCTCATATAATAGGAGGATGCTTGTGTTTCTTTAGCCTTTCTGGGAAAATGCAGGTGCTTTCATGCTGCACAGACTGAATAGTTGGAAACCTGTAGCTCCAAGTAAGAAAGGAGGAATAATGTGTTTCCACAGCATTCCCAGGAAACACCAGGCATTTTAGGCCTGCACATACTCGACTGTTGGGTGCCAGTGGATCCACCCTCACCCTCCAATAGGATAGGAGGGGGCTTGTGTTTCCTCAACCCCTCTTGGCAACAGCAGGTACTTTCAGCCTATAAGTAATGAATTCTCAGGCACCTGAGGATCCATCCTCACCCTCCAATAGCATAGGAGGGGGCTGGTGTTTCCCCAGTCTCTGGCCAACTGCAGGCACTTTCAGCCAGCACACAGTGGACTGTTGGGTGTCTATGGATGCATGCCCCACCCCCTAAAAGGATAGGTGGTGTCTATTGTTTCCTCAGCCTCTCTGGGTAATGGCACATACTTTTGGCCTATAGGGACTGAACAGTTGGGTGTCTGTGGATTCAACCCAATACTCAATAGGATAGGAGGGGGCAGTGTTTCCTTATCCTCTCTGTGCAATCGTAGGCACTTTCAAAATACAGACTGAACTGTTAGGTATCAGTGGTTCAATTGCCATCCCGTAAAATGCAGAAGGAACAGTACTTCCTTAATTCTCAGGGCAACTGCAGGTGCATTTGGCCCTATGGATTAGATTGTTGAGCAATCCAGAGGGTCTGTCTCCATCCATGGCAAGAAGGGTGGGGCCAATGCTACATCAATCTACCTGGGAAACAGCAGTAATATTGGAATTACAAGGCATAGATTTCTGTTCACACTGGCAGCTCTATCACTGCTGCAAGCAGGGGAGGAAGGGATGTGGAGATTCATTGATCTCACTTGGCAACTACAGTCAGTCTTGGCCCACACAAATTGCATTATTACACAGAGCTGCAGATCTGTTTTTACCGCTGGCAGAGGAGAAAGGTGGGAGAAGTGTCATCAGTACTTGGGACAATGCAGTAAGATTCAGGCTCCACATCCTATGGTACCAGCTAAACCCTTGTCTCCTACTATACAACCAGTAAGGAAGAAAGGGCAAGAACATCCTAAACTAAAGAGAGAAACTGCACCTGAACAAAAGAACAGAGGAAGAGAATAATGGAAAAAATTGAACAAGGTCTCCAGGGGAAAATGATGGCAAGAGACATGCAAACACACATGAAAAAGGAGTCACAGAAGGATAAGAGAAGGGAAAAGTGGCTGAAGGAATATTTGAATAAATAATGATGGAAAATTTCCCAACCTTATTAAAGGACATAAGTATCCATGTCCAAGGAGCACAATGTACTCCCATTCAAAAAATCTAACTCTTAGACATGTATCAATCAGAATTTCAAATGAAAAACACAAAGAAAGAATTCTAAAAGCATCAAGAAAAAAGCAATACATAACATATAAAGTATACCAGTAAGATGAAGTGCGATTTCTCATCAGAAACTATGGAGGAAAGAAGGCAGTATTATGATATATTTAAGGCACTGCAATAGAAATCAGCCAAGAATCCTACAGCTGGCAAGATGGTGTTTCAAAAATGAGGGGAAGTTTACAATATTCACAGATAAACAGATACTGAGAGAGATTATAACAAAGAGTCTGGCTTTTCAGGAAACATTGAAGGGAGTGCTACAGTCTGAAAAGAAAATAGAGTAAAGAAAACCTTGGAAGAGAGTCTAGAAATGAAGATTATATCAGTAAAAGTAACTAAAAGTTTTAAAAGAGTTTTGAAAGTAAAATATGACAGATAAAACCTAAAGTTCAAAATGGGTGAAATTAGAACTGTCATTACTTTAATAATATTGAAAGTTAGTGGAATAAACTCCTCAATCAAAAGACACAAACTGGTTTAATGGTTTAAAAATGTGAGCTATCAATATACTGTCTACAAGAGAAGCACTTTAGACCCAAAGATATGAATAGATTGAAAGTGAAATGTTGGAAAAAAGCATTCCATACATGCAGTAACCAAAAAAGTAAAACCTGGAATAGCTATACTTACATCAGATAAAATATATTTTAAAAGCAAAACATATTAGAGAAAATGAAGGACATTATATATTAATAAAAAAGACAATTAACCAAGAAGAAATAACAATCATAAATGTATATGAACCTAACCAGGATGCCCCAACAGGAATGAGACAAACACTGATAAATTGAAGGGACAAATATTGCATGATGACCTGATATGAACTAAGAAAATTGAGTAGACTCACAGAGAGAGCATCAGGAAGATAGGTTTACAGGAGACAGAAAGGGAGAAGAAGTTTATGAATCAATGCTCATATGGGCAAAATCTATGATGAGGTGGAAGGAGGTAATTGTGCAGTGGATGGGCATAACAGTGGTGCATGGATGGAATTGGGTTGGGTAGTGCTGGTCTGTGAAGTGGCTAGGGTTGAGAGGGATATTAGAAAGTCCATAGAACAGGATGAGGGTTGGGGAAAGAAGCAGGTGATCTATGGGGATTTGCTGGTATGTGGTTGAATCTACAATGTTGGGAATGTTCTTTTGGCAAATATGGCAAAGGAGTGTTACTGGTTTAAGGTTTTGGATGAGGAGACATGTGGAAAAGGGTGCCCCTAAGGCAGGCTTCTAGGGACTGTGTACTTATGAAACTTTGCTTTTGAAATTGAAACTTAGTCTAATATTATAGGGTGTCTAAGAGTTATGTCCTGAAAGCCTCTTTTCTTGCTTAAATGTGGCCTCTCTGTAAGCTGAACTCAGCATATAAATACATTACCTTCCCACCAGCATGGGACATGACTCCTGGGGATGATCCTCCCTGGCAACAAGGGATTGCTACCAAACATCAACTACAGTGCAACTGGAAAAAGGTCTCCACCAAAAGGGGGAAAGGGTAAAGACAAGTGATTTTATATGTCTAAGAGACTTCAAAGTGAGTCAGGAGTTCATTCCAGAGGTTATGCTTATGCATGTCTCAGCAGGATCTCATTGACTACCTAAGTAAATATTGCCTCGAATAACAGGGTTCCTGAGGGCTCTAGAGATACCCAGACACTATAAGCCCGGCAAATAGCTCAGGAGTTCAGTGCTCTGCAGGGAGCAATACTTTAGAAATTATGCTCCCCAGTGTGAGACAGTTGAACTCAGTTGTAGTATCACAACACATGGCTCTTCTGACCCTTGTCTTTGAACCTTTAATTAGTACTAGAGTGGATAGGTATATCTCCAAAAGACTTAAAACTTTGAGCTTTCCCTATGCCAGTTTGGCCTAGAATCTCAACAGAGTTACAACACCTACTCAACAATTCATTAGACTCACCCAGGAAAACTAACAAGGATACTATTATAGACAATGACCATCACAAGGAACAGAGAGAGTCTTCAACCAAATCCATAATTGTCCAATCCATTTTTCCCATATGATCTTTGTCCCCTCTCAATTGGAAGCAAAGTGGGTATCACCATCCCAGAATCCTCAGTTTTGGGGAATGAATGATGGACTAGAGTAGACTTACTACTATAGACTTATTGTTGTACTACCAATGGAAAAACTGTTATCATTGATGTGGAGGCACTGGAGGTTCTCAGGGGACAGAGAGGAAAAAATAATTGTAATATGGGGGCATTTGGTGAATTAGGGTTTGTCTTGAGTGGAATTGCAATGAAAGACATAAGCCATTGTTTATCTTGTCATAACTTACAAAATTGTGCAGGAAAGAGTGTAAACTATAATGTAAACTATAATCCACACTTAGTGGCAAAGCTCTAAAATGTGTTCATCAATTTTAACAAATGTTCCACACTAATGAAGGATGTTGTCAATGTGGGAAAATGTGGGAGGTGTAGGGAGTGGGGAATATGGGATTCTCCCATATTTTTTATGTAACATTTATATAATCTAAGTGTCTTTTAAAAAGGTATACTATTTAAAAAAATACAGAAGAATATGTAGGAAAAGACTTTCAAGATACTTTGTTAAGCAGCAGTTTCTGAAATCTTTTACCCAAAGTCAGAGCAATAAAAGAAAAAATAGATAAAAGGACCTCCTCAAAATTAAACACCTTTGCTCTTCAAAAATCTTTGTCAAAAGGGTGAAAAGGCAGCCAACTCAATGGGAGACAATATTTGGCAATCACATATCTGATAAAGGTTTAATATCCATGATATACAAAGAAATACTACAACTCAACTATAAAAAGTCAAAATACCCAAATAAAAAATGGCCAAAAGTCTTGAATAAGCAATCATCCAAAGAAGAAATACAAATGCTTAAAATGCACAGGAAAAAATATTCAACATACCTTATGATTTGGGAAATGCAAATTAAAACTACAATGATGAGTTCTGGGAAAATGGTGCTGAGTTGGACGGACTGAATCTGACCCTCTCACAAAAAAGGGAATAGAGAGAAACAGAGACCCATGTAGAAGAGCTGCTTTGCATATATATATATAGAGAGAGAAGAGGAAGGTGTTCTGAGTCATCTTGGGGGGTACTGGAAAGTTATAGAAGCCAAAAGAAAACCCGGAATTGCTTGCTCTTGTGGCTGGAAAATGTACATATACCCCATCCTCAGAACGAATAGAATGGGTGGGGTGACATTACTCTTGCTCTGATAAGAGTGTGAAAGGGCATTCTGTGGGAGGAAGAGAATTCTGGGAGTGAGGAGAGTGCATTCTTTGTGGTGAGTTTGGGCAGCTAAGCCCCCTTTGAATGTTTTATTTCTTTTCTATGGCCTTAAGTTTCTTTTTACAGGGAACATAGACAATGGCAAGGAAATTGAAATAGAGGAATGAAGTGTCAAAGTGCAATCTTACCACATACATTAAAACAGCTACAAAATAAAACCCTAGAGAAGAAAAATAAGCTAACCAAATGAATAAACACATCAAGATAAAAAGATGACTAGACACCAATAAAAAAACTAAAAACCATACTAAGAAACAGGAAAATAACAGGAGGAGATGCAGAACATGAACAACTAATCAGAGATATACAAACAAATATCATGAATCAATATAATGAAGTGAAGGAAGAGATAAGGATATTAAGAAGACACTGGGAGAACATACTGAAGAAATTGTAAACATAAATAAAAACATAATGGATATGATGTTGATGAATGACACAAAAATTTTTTGAATGACAAAAAAAATTACACTGGAAGTACTTAGCAGCAGATTTGAACATGCAGAGGAAAGGTTCAGCAATGTTAAAGACAGTACAGCTGAAATCAAGCAGATAGTAGAAAAGATAGATAAAATGATAGAAAATATCCAGCAGGGACTCATGGATTTGAATGACAGTACAAAACACACAACCATACACATTATAGGCAACCCAGAGAGAGAAAAGAAGGTAAGGGGGACAAAAGATGTGTTGGAGGAAATAATGTCTGAAAATTTCCCAAGTCTATTGAAGGACATGGACATACATATCCAGGAAGCTCAGTGCACCCCAAGCAGTATAAATCTGAACATGCCTACTGCAAGATATGTAATTGTCTAATTGT